>JAMKCH010009533.1:0-30279 GCA_023653785.1 Ophioderma brevispina | reverse complement strand
CACCAAAACGATCACACAAGACCGGACAGTGCACAAATCAATCCATTTTAAGAAGAAATAAGCAAGGATTTGGTATTTTTTCGAAATTTTTTGTTGAGTTTGATTTTTTACCATGATCATTAAGGGAGTTCCAGAGAATTGGTCCTGTGTTCTGACTGCTTGATCCGAACACCTTTTGGGATTTCGGGTCTGATTATAGTTATTGCTGTTTCCTTGTGTGGTAGCTGTGGATATCAGAACGCTTTTTGAAAAAATCATCAAAGAGTTTTGGTAATAGATTAACGAAATATTTGTACATAAAACCCAATTTCAGTTTGTAGGTATCGTCACATAACAATATCGTATTTATAAAAAAGTGGTTGATGAAAATGGCTTCGATAGTGACTATTGATATCGTTCTCACAGCCCTTTTGTGCAGTTTATGAATTTTCTAGTAGGTTTTAATGCGTTTCCCAACTAATTGCGTAATTAAGTAGTGAGGATTGGGTACGTATAAAAGGGAGTATGTAATATATGTTCAGGAATAAAACTAAGTTTATTTATTATTCCAATATTACGCGAATTGTTTTTGAAATAGCATCGATATGGTTTCTCCAGGATAAATTTTCACCAATGATTAATCCCAAAAATTTGGTCGAGGATACTCTTGCATTTTAGTGTTATCTAGAATGATATCTAGAATTTTGTCGAGAGTTGGCTATTATTAGAGTCCTCCATTGAGTCATTCCTATGCGTACCCATAATCATATAATTTGTCTTACTGGTATTACAGATACCTTGTTTGTCTTTACATTGTTACTTCGGATAGTCCTTATTGATAAGGTATATATCCATAATATCATCCATGAGTATAAAATTGGCGTATCATCAGCAAAAATATAAAGTCCAATACAGTTGAAGTATGTACTATCATTGATTAAATAAAGATAAAGGTCCTAATATTGAACCTTGCGGGACTTCCGCATATTTATTCTTAGGTCAGATTTGGTAGCAGTATAATTCACATATTTGTTTGCCTTTTTCCTAAGTATTTTTTGAACCAGTCGTATACCATCTCTATAATCCATAATGTTGTAGCTTATAGAGTAGTATATTATGGTCTAAGTATCAAAGCCTTTGAAAGGGTCTAGATACACTCCCATTGTAGATTTATTTTTTCAACTGCACTGTTTATTTTATCACAAGTTGCATAATCGCCATATATTTCGGTGGTTGCGCTAAACCCAAACTGTTTTACATTTACAATCTATTTATCAATAAAATCAATCTCGTGTTGAAGACTAATCTTTCTAAGATTTTATAGAACCATGGCAAAACTGTACTGGACGATATTTGAGAATGTTTGCGCTAATAGTCGTTATCTTTTTATAGATTTTACCATACTTTGCCATTTTTTAATTGATCAGGTGACATTACCAGTAGATATCGATTAGGTTTAAATCATTGCGTAAGAGGCTGAACGAGTTTTCATTCGCTACTCTCTTCACGATAAAGTTAGCTATGTTTTTTATCATGGAAACCTGCACCTTTTTGTTTTGCTCAAATTTATTGATAATTTTTATTTTATTCGCATTAGTCTTTATGTTTTCTTGCTTTATCTTGTGCATTCAGGCCACCCAATGTTCTTTTCAGTCATCCTTTTTTCAGTGTCATTTATTGTCTTTATCTATGATTGAAAATGGTAAGTGTACACTCAATTTTTCCAAATTCCCTTTTGGACGTCTTTAGCAAGAAGAATGAGGGCAAAAGTGCTCTTTCATTCATCTGGATTATAATGTGGCTACAATGGGTATAGTTGACAGTATAAATATGTTACTATTGATCACTAAATTTATATGTTCGTCCACTGGCCAGCCTAGCATTGGCGCGAATTTGGGAGGAACATCTCTGCGCCGTATAATCAGTTTTGGATTATTTTTGTCAGAGAGAAATTGAAATTGACAGTGGATGACATTGGTGATATGATTGTTTTACTATGCATGAATGGATTGCCTAATTTCAAGGTGTGAAATGTTTCCTCCTTTTAAGAGGATTCCCCTGTTTTAGGTGCAAAATGTTTTGCTGTTCTTGATTTTCAGCCTGTTTTGGGTGTTTTTTTACTCCCTTTTTCCTCATTTTTTGTCCCTGGCCTCTCACAAACCCTGCTATTGTTAGAGTCCAACAGTTGAAAATAAATAACAGACATGAGAGGGTGCTAATACTCTCAGTGTGCTTATTGGATAGGTTGAAAGGGATGGCCATGTTTTGTGGGGTAGTATGGCTTCACCCCAAAAGCCCCATCTGTAAAGTTCGTGGGGCCCAATATTTCAATCCGTTTTTGATGGAGGACTAAAACATGATTTTGTAAGTCCCATAGAGTTACTCTTGTAAAATTATTAGTGTCGTTCACAAATTGGGCACATTTTCGCTCATTAACTTCCCAAACCAAACATCCTTTATCCCTAAGATTTTCACAAGGTAAATGAGAAAAAGTAGTTTATTCGATACCAACACTTGACCACTTTCGGTAAAATCTTTGGTTCTGAGGATGAGGCTATTAGGGATCCGGCCCGTATCTATCAACTTAAGACCCCTCAAGTTAATATGCACTAAGGACTCAAATTGTGCCTTGGACTACTTTCTTTACAAACATGACCATCCTGAAAGTGCTGTTCAAAATGTCTGAAAATGCACTAGTTCTATTACGAAAGTGATGTCATTTCATGATTGACTGGTTTAGACTGGTATGTTTCTTCTTAAATAGCATTTGACAAAAATTTGAATGCAGTGATTCCATAATCACCAACTTCACCTTGATTGGCCCACTATCAGCTATACCGACTAATATATAGCAATCTTATGCAGCACGTGTGAGATTTTGACCAGTACTCATGCTCCTGGAGCTTGGTCGGGGCACCGTCCAAGAGCGGAGCTATTCATTATATTGGTGCTGACACATAGCAGTATTCCTTAAATGTTATCCAAGGATTTAGAATTGCAAGTATTCACACAATCCTCGCTGGTTCTTGTGGTTGGTAGCATGAACGCATACAGTTGTCTCCGGTTTCGAATCTCGCGCTACTGGGCCCCCCCCATCTTTAAAATATATTAATTTCATTTTTCAGGCTAGTAGGAAAATTTCTAAGTCCAAAAAGATAAGAAAACTAATAGCGGCTGGTGCGGCGCGTTGTGAGAGTTAGGTGGGTGAGGGGACCTTCCTCCTGGAGCATGGGTGGTGTAAAAAACTAAAACAGCGTGCTCTTATCAGAGCATTTAATGAATCTGTGCTTATGAATTAATAACTAAAAAAAAAAGTTTGGGATGATTTTAGCCCTGTACTTTCTGTGTTGAATATTGCTGTCTTTCTTCTTGAGAGTTTGTAAATATGAGAACATACCTGAAGTTGTCAATTATTTCATAGACTTGCTGTGTATAAGTGAATTAGTGGTATTTAACCCACATGCAGTGGTATTACTCGCTGGTTCGTTTCCATCTGGCCATAAAACATGCATCACCACATTGTGCATTTGAGCAATGCGAGTTAGGCGGAGCTTTAATAGCATATTTCAGCTTTTCGTACATAATGATAAAAATGGACTTTCTATATATCTGTGGTGATTTACATCATATAATGCTATGTGAATAACCAGTCAATTGACCAGTAATGGCAGGGGGTCAGGAATCAAAACAAAAGATTGATTAAGTCCTATAAACGTAACAAGTTTCGTTAGAGGGGGAGAGGGGTCAAAATGTTGATTATGATATAAAAACTTCAAGAAAACATCAGTCGGTGAAGAGAATCTTTCAAACCCAGGAAAATTACCTTATAACTGGATATATCATCATAATCTAATTTGAAGTATGAGATATATGTGTTGAGTTGTATAAACACACAGCTGGCAATTTTGATTGTTAGAATTTAAGGTGGTGGCCAATGTGACCACTTAAATTACCATATTTCTGACATAGCACCCAGAAAGCACAGCTGTTTGACCCCATGCAAATCGTCTCTTTTATTTTTAGAGCAATTTTAAGCAGTGGCGACACAATTTTGACAACTGATATAAGTAGGCACATGCAAGACTGTTACCTCTGCAAAAATCAGAAAAATCCATTGTGGGAATCTTGCCATATAGGCCTACAAAGGTCAAGATTTTAATGTTATAGCGCCCTCTATGTCAATTCCCCATAGAGAGACGTGTTAAACTAGGTTTTTAAGAAAACCATATTTGCCCGCAATGAAATTTCGTAAAATTTACACAGGATGAAGTCAGTGGTATAAATAATCCAAATTAGTTGTGAAAAGTGTGTTGCCATTGATATTTTTTGTTTTATTCTGTCTTTGTCATAATAAAAGAGACTTTCAAACAGCTGTGAAAGAATGATAAAAGTGCAAATTAAAATATGTTTAATATCATTAGTAACTCATAACTGCTGTTTTTGTTTCAGTAGTATTTTTTAAATTCAAAATGTCGGCTACTAAGCCACTTTCAAGATTTTGGAACTCGGTGATATTAGCCGCCATCTTGAATTTCAAACAAGTTAACCAAACAAAAATACCAGCTTTGAGTTTTAATTGGTCAAACACACAATTCTCATACTTTAATTCCCATTTTCATCCCAATTTGGGGACAATATAAGGTAATTTCTAAGTTTTAACACATTTTGAAGGCAGACAAATTGGCCACCACATTGAATGTCAAATATACTCAAAAAAGCAAAAAAGACAGATATGAGTTTCTAATCGTCAAAGACATATATTCCTTAATTTATTTTCTCATTTTGTGACTATACGACTAAATACATGTAGCACTTTTATACTTTTGAGGTGGCCATGTTGGCTACCATCTTGGATCCGAAGGAAAACAACAACTTGATACAAATATGCATGGCAAGCAGTCACGATGACTCCAGAAGAACAATTTTTGTTTCTTGTTGTTTAGATAGGGTGAAAACTATATTTTCCTGTAATGGCGATCCTAATTTGCATAAATTTACCTAAAAAGGGCATGTGGGACAATTTTTTAACATAGCTAATTGTTTTCTATGCATTTTTTTTCCTGATATAGAGACATTGATTTTCAGGGGCTGCATTTGACCTACTTCTACCCCCTAAACTAATAGGATAAAATCTTTAAATCCCAGTAAGTATTTGTTATTTATATTGAGGTTAATCTGTAGAGCAGCTAATTTCTTTATTTGAATATTATCATTGCAGATGTGCATCGATTAAAGCTTAAAACTTTAGAAATGTTAGATACTCAAGGTAAATTAGGTGTATTGACAATCATCGTGGAACAAACTATAGACATGGCGTAGCATTGGCTGAAACATTACTGTGTGATTATAGGTAACATTGATGCACCCATCAGTTCCTGTTTTCATTTTTGTCTTTGTCTGGGGTCATGTTGCATGCTTGCGTTCTCTGATGGTTTCACCATGATGAGCTTATTCCAACCCTAACAAGCACTTATTGAATTGCTGTACTTTTTCGTGATTTCATGCCCTAGTGTAGGTCATGCGATTACTTCCTAGCTTGACAGATATACACACTTCATGTATTTTGGATTTGGTATTGTACATCTTGCCTTGGACCTTACCAATCTGCTATAGTTCAATGGGTCACAGAACTATGGTTGGAAGAATCTGCATTTTTACTGGTATCATAATAGTTCGGCTTCCTGCTCACTGTTTTGTGTATGTGGCTACTTAAGGTACCGATTTGAGGGTACTGTGGTCATTGAAGTCATTTATTTATTTCCAATACACTTCTTCCTGCATCTCAGGGATTCCATTAATCATTTGAATCAATACCCCTTTAACCTCATTTTTTGGCCAATTTGGGTGAGCGGGTCAGCGCTCCGCTTCATTTGCCATTGTTGCATCAGATTCCCAACCAGGGTTGAGGCAGTTGCTTTCCCCGTTCTGGCAAATTGGTTCTCTGTTATCTTGCATGCATTTGGTGCAGGAGAAATTTGTGGGTTTGTTTTTGGGTTTCACATATCCCCTCTTCATTCACAATAAAAAATGTGCAGAACAATTAAGGGAAAGTTAGATTTCTTAACTTGGTCTATTGTTTAAGTAATGGATGTCCTAGTCCCACTCTATTTGGATGTCCTACTCTATCTGGTTCTCCATGTCCAGCACCCTTGTTTGGCACCCTCAATTGGCATATTTGGGTGAGGTGGCACATAGATAGGTGCAACTGCTTCTCACCCACCACCTCCCTGATTGCAAGTATTTTCTTCATCTTCTCTTCCTATTGGGAAAGCATTGCTTAGTGTGATCGGGTCAGTGCTAGGTACCTTCTCTCAGGCCCCTCTCGTTTTCCACCTGGTTGGGTTTGGAAGTCATTCTGCTCCCCGCTTCAATTGCCATTGTTGTATAGATTCCCAACCAGGGTTGAGGCAGTTGCTTTCCCCGTTCTGGCAAATTGGTTCTCTGTTATCTTGCATGCACTTGGTGCAGGAGAGATTTGTGGGTTGGTTTGGGGGTTTCATATATCCCCTCTTCATTCATAATAGGCAATGTGCAGAACAATAATACATGTAGCATGTTTATTTCCCTTTAATTATCAAAATTACCATGGTGTTGAATGGAGCTTGTGAAATTAGGTTTTCTGAACTGAAATTTTTTACCAAATTTGATGTTGTTGGGAACTGAAATTTTGGCCAATTTAGAGGTTGTATGCTAGAGCTGAACTTATTCACATCTCTTTTCTGAGGAGCTCGAATTTGGGGGAATCTTTACTCTAAAGTAGGTTCTTAAGAACTGAAGTATTCTCGAACTGGGGTCTAAAGCTTTAAACTGCAGAGGAAATGCAAACTGGGGGTCTTGACCAGTGTGTGTACGGTCCCAATTTAAGTTAAATTGAATGAAAGGTTGCTGCTGACTTGATTTACATGAATACTTTCTGGTTTACACAGTCTGGGTATAAAACAATGTGTAATCTGTGATTGAATTCAGATTTTTTAAAAAGTAATGAGTGAGCCTTAAATATACAAGTGATCATACCATAACATCCAGTTGTACACTTTAGAGCAACAATACCTTGTTTCATATGGCCCACATCAAATAATATTGAGATTTGGTATGGTTGGATTTGTCTTATCTAAAACTCCCTCAAATTAGCTTACCTGGAAATGAGCTATATGTCTTGAAGCAGAATCTTTGTGCCAGTTAAAGGCACTATAGTGATTGCAACAGAGAAAATCAAAAAATAATCAAATATTAATTTTGATATTTTAATTGATTTTTAAACAAGTATAGGTATCCTAAACATACCTGAAATGATACAACCAAAAGCAACCTAACAAGAACAAAATCGGATGTTTTAGTCATTAGTGTCCGTTCAGACACTTACTACTACACATATAAATTGAATGGAGATTCATATCTTTGAAAACTGCCGTTTTCTTCGATTTCGGTTAATACTTCAGTTGGAAAAGGTAACATATGAGAATTCTACAGGCTTATTCTTCACTTTTAAGCTATTCCTGCAAATTTCAAATATTTTGACTCTTTCGGATAAATTACTGATAGTGTCTTTAATATCTTGAGCAGGAATTGCTTTTTCCAAAGTGCAGCGGCCTGTGGCTTTATATGTATTGACTGATTAACTTCATACCTGCTTAGAAGAACATTGGCCCCAAGTCTTGACTCATATGGGGTGTGTTACACTTTAATCTCCTATTGACCTTTGATTCCATTATTTCTTCTGCAAATAAAGTGGAACACTAACCAGTCGTCCATTTTGTATGAATGCCTGGCTGGCTGGATGCCTGCCTGTCCAGATTTTAATGTCCCATGAAAGTTTTGGTGCCAATTGTAACCAAATTTAGATCATAGATGCAATATGGAAACATATATGTTCATGAGGTCAGGTCATATTCCAAGATCAAAGGTCATCTGAGGTCAAGTTGTGAGATGGGCTAAATGTTTATAAAGTTGTGGGAATGCTCGGGATCCACATGTCAGACGACACTAGTGATCCATAGATAACTTGTTACTATTTTCATCTGGATGTTAATTCAGTGGTGTATCCAGAACCCCATACCCCTGGGGGTAGATTCTGAAGTGACAGTGGCTGTCAACCAGCCGTGCCACATGCACATCCTGTGGTTTAGACCTCAAATCATGCTTCACATATTTCGTTGTAGCGTCAACCTTTATTATGAAGCCTAAACAAAACAATATTTGAATGATTTACGCTAACGGTATTCTGGGTATTCATTTTTTTTACAAATAGTAGAAATCTGTGATGAAAAAGCACTCTCTTTCCTTAGCACAACATTTAAAATGTCTACTTAGTAGTTGTAATTTTTTTTTATTTCTCTGCTTTTTGGCCGGTGGAGACTTGGGAGGGTGTGTACACCCCACTTTGCTTTTTTAAAAAGTGAAATTGATGACCTTTTTGACGCATAATCCTTTGTTTGAAAGCAAAATCAGAAACACTTGTCATATTTCTTCAGAATTTGCACATTGCTTTATTTTTGTCATTTTCCAAATGTATTCAAAGCAGATTTTTTAATAAGCTATTAGAAAGTATATTATTTTTGTTAGTATCTGATACTAACCACTTATTTCATTTAACATTCAATTGATGTTTTTCCCAGTAGACCTCTGCATGATATGGAAGCTAAGTTGTAGCAATGAACAACATAATGAACATTTTGCAGTTGCACAGTATTTGACAAACTGGTTAACCATAAGATCATCTTCTAGGTAAAAGCTGCAAGTAGGCCTGAGGTTGTGATCATAGCCTTACAATCTGTCCCATGCTATCAAATGTACTCATCTTATCTTGCCGTTTATAATTTATCCTAAACGTGAATGAGTTCCAAATATAGAATGTTTTGTTAAAAGCAGACAAAACAAAGCTTGATGCTTCCAGCAATTTCTGAGAATTCACATTAGTATGTCGTCTTGCATTGGCATCATGACTTCGCAGAATTATGCTGAGCACTAAGTTATATAGATAAAACCATCTTTGAAACACACAGAAAACTTAAATATTTTTAAAAGCTGCAAGAAATTATTAACGATATTTTGACAAGAAGCTACAAGACCAAATGAATTTGATAATTTAAAAATGTTTATTTCAAAGAAACGAGGAGTGTGTCATGCATGCCTTATTACATGGGATATTTTAAACAGTTATAGCTTGTAAAGTGAGTCAATGGCGGCAGAACAATTTTCCAAGTGGAGGGGCCACTTGACACTTTATCTGAGCAATTTTCAATACTTTACTATTGTTTTCTCATGCAGCCATGAGAAGCGCTATGTGGCATCATCCAATTTAAAAAAAGTGGTCCTTTCCCCCTGCCTGGGGGTAGGGGGCTGGGCTCCTGGGGAAGGAAGTTCCCCCTTCCCCCTCCCCACCACCAGCACTGAAATGAGTAAGAAGATCCCTTGGGAAATTATATTAGAGTTCACAGGTGTAAAAACTGAAAGAGCCTCATTTTATAGTTTACCTCATAGCTCCTCATGCCCCCAATTCAAATGGAAAGAGGCATCATTATAACAATTTTGTGCAGAATATTATAGACAGGTGTAATTTGTAAATTGTGTGGGAAGATCCCTTGGGAAAATTGAGCTGGAGTTCACAAAACTAAAGAGGCTCATTTAACAGTTTACCTCTTGCCTCCATTCAAAAGGTAAAAGAAAAGACAACAGTCTGGTTACAAACATTTGCCTACATGAAAGAGAATATTCTAACTTTGTTTACTTCATCGATTTCATACAGATCATGTTACCTCTGATCTAGTTGGGCATGCAAGCAGGATCACACACTGATGGTATTTGCGGACTAGAGGTGATCAATACACACCACCTACACTATAAAATCCAACATGCTATTGAATAGCGTGTCTTCCAGGTTAGCTCAAGGTACCAGGTGCTAATAGCATAGTACCGGTTTGTAATGGGGAACTTGGTACGATCACTTGTAAATGTCTCTGTGTGAATTGGGGAGAAACTAATTGTTGAAAAAAGCCCCAAGGTGGCTTCTGTTGTGGTGTTCTACTTATCGTAGGTTTTTGTTGGTTTCAGTTTTTTTTTTATGGTCTCAGCATAAGGGTATGAAAGTAAGCCTCAGCCATCATCATGTATATAAAGTCATTCAGAGGTGCTTTACATGAGGGTACTGAGGGTGATCAACATAATATGTGAAGGCATGATAAGAATGGCAAGCTTAATTGGACCTCTTCACTGCAGTAGTACCAATATAATGCTTTAAAAGGTTCAAGACATAATAATGTTTTAATTATAAAAATGTCATTCTGTAAGTGGGAATATTTTCAAAACGTATGTTTGTACAAAAATGTTCAAAATCTTAAATAGTGTTTTTTAATAAATACAAACAAATTTAACACTTAACAAAATAATACATCAAATTTTATCATTTTCAATCAATTTGTGTGCAGGACTTATGTATTATGCTATTGTGTCCTTTTTGGAGCAAATCTACTATAGCATACTTTATTGTCCCCCGCCGAACGAGTTCGGAACGGGGACTCTAAAATGAGCAGCCGTCCGTTCGTCCGTTTGGTCCGTTCGTCCGTCTGTGTCCAATGTTAACCCATTTGTAACATGATTTATCTGGAGTTTTCCGTAAGGGCGACAATGAATGGCCACTTGGTGGAAGAGCGGGTTAATAATTCTTGACCTGAATTTAGATTTTGGGCCTAAAAATAGCTAATTAAGTATCTAATTTGCATAATTTGAAAAATTCTCCTGCAAGGCCTGTTTACAAGTTTTCTGGAGTTCTGTAAGGCGTATAATGATGTAACTGGTAGAAGGAGCGGGCTGAAGAGTTCTCACCTTATTAGATTTTGGGCATATTTTCGGGCAATTTGAGTATGCACATGAGCTAATTAATATGCAACATCACGTAATGCCTATATTTTTTCAAACGTACATCAATACTCAAAATTCCTGCGCTGCATGAAAGATTATCATGGTGGCACATCTTTTTTGCAATATGAAAGTACTGTGATATATGCGCGCGTAGGTATGCAAATGAGCTCATTAAATAGCATAATTGCTGTAACTCTGAAACAGTACATCGTATTGCAAACTTCCTTCGCGACATGAGACTACTATGGCCATAGGGGGATTTGCCATATCTGAAAAGTATGTGATATATGCGCGTATGTATGCAAATGAGCCTAATTAAATATGCATAATTGCTGTAGCTCTGAAATGTACGTCGGACATGCAAATTCCTTCGATACATGAGACTACTATCCATAGGGGAGGGGGTGGGGTGTTGCGGGTGTTGGGGAGGGGGTGGGGTGTTGGCGGAGTGTTGGGGAGGGTGGGGTGGGTTGCAGGGTGTTGGGAGGTGTGGGGGTTGGGTGTTGAGGGATGTTGGGGAGGGGGATGTTGTGTTGGCAGGGTGTTGGGATGTTGGGTTGCAGGTGTTGCGAATGTTTTGTGCAGTGTGTTGGGAGAGGGTGGGGTTGCATGTTGTTGGGAGGGCAAATTGCACTCTTGGGAGTTGGTGTTTGTGGGGTGTGTGGGGAGGGGGTATGGTGTTGTGGGGTGTTGAGGGGGGTATGTGTTGTGGGGTGTTGGGAGAGGGGGTAGGGGTGTTGCGGGTGTTGGGGAGGGGGGAGGGTGTTGCCGGGGTGTTGGGATGGGGGTAGGGTGTTTGCGGGGGGTGGGGAGGGGAGTGGCGTGTGGTGGGGGAAAGGGGAAGCGTTTTATGGGGTATTGGGGTTGGGTTGGGTGAGGGGGGTTGTTGTTTGGGTTTTGGGGTGTTGCGTTGAGTTTGGGGTGTTAAGAAGGTGGTGTGGTGTTGAGCAGGGGTGGGGTGTTGCGGAAGTGTTGGGAGAGGTGGGCGGGTGGGGATGGGGGGTGGGGTGGGTTGCGGGCTGTTGGGGAGGTGTGGGCTGTTGGGGAGGGGGGTGTGTAAAAGTTGCGGGGTGTTAGGAGGGGGGTGGGTGTTTGCCGCGGTGTTGGGGAAGTGGGGTTGGGTATGTAGTACATTTATGCTCATGTTCGTGATCGCGATATTCGGCGGGGACAGGGGTAGTTTTACGCATCGCGTAGATACGAGTTTGCCTTGTCTTTGTTTTTAAAGGGGGGATGGTCTGATTTAAGTTCGTTAAAGTTTTCATCTTGATAGCGTGGGCCTTCACCCAAAAACCCCATCTGTAACGTTTCGGGCCGATAGTTTCAATCCGGAGGATTTTGATGGTGACCTAGAAACGTAGCCCCACTAGAGTACTGTGTAAAACTAATATGGTTTGACCAAAATGGAGTACACTTTCGCTTATAACTCCAAACACAACATCCTTTAGCCCTAAGATTTCACAGGGTAAATGAGAAAAATAGTAGCTGGCTCCTGATACCAAAAAGTTGGATCACTTCCGGTAAAATCTGGGGTTCTAGGGACGAGGCTATAGCTATCGGGCCATGGACCTTAATTCAAATGGCAACCACAAACATCAGACAAGCCCATAAAATTGAGATTTGATGCAGGCACTGACAGCACCAAAAGCTCGATCAGCTACAGGGTGCGTGCCCTCCCAACTTAACAAACTCTTTCAAATGCAAAAAGTTTTATTTTACAAAAGACACACCATACCACACACAAAACCCACACCACAAACACACACAACCACCCACACAAACCAAACGCACATTTTAGTCAACACACACAAACCGTACCTGCACCCCCGCCCCCTCTGGGTACGGGTGCCTGGTGACCTTTTTCACACACATATGGACATGTACGGCGTAATGTGGCCCCTTACCCCTTGTGCTTTTCCATGTTTTCATCAATGGGGTACATAATTTTATGGCGAAATAAATGCTATTTCTTTTATGACTAGACACATAAGGTAAAAAAGTCACACCATTTGTACAGAAAAAAGACCAAGTATATCTCTGTAAGCACACACACAATGCGCACACGCATACAATGTAAATGGCATCAAAACAATAATGCATCTTGTTCTAGTAGAAATGCCCAAGTACTTTTTAATATATATAACTTAAAGGGGATTGATGATTCGATTTAATTTTAAAAGTTTCCATCTTGATTGCATGATCCTGATCCCCATACCCCATCTGTAATGTTCCATCCCAATATTTGAATCTGTTAGGATATGCGAGGCTAACCAACAATGATCTTATGAGCCAATAGAATATTGATCAACCAAAATGAGGGACTTTTTTCACTCATAACATCTGAACCAAACATCTTTTAGCTCTAAGATCTCACTGACAGTAAATGAGATAAATGGTTAGCTTTCTTCAAACATGAATATTGTGACCACTTCCATTAATTTAAAGTCTGAGTTCCTGGGGATGAGGCCATTGAAGACCAGTCCATGGATATTTAAAGCAAGTGACAGCACGATTTTAGTTCCTATGCAATTGGAAAGGCCGTATGTAGGCAGATTTGTGTCTGTGTGTCTTTTTTTTGTTTTTTTGGTGGTGTCAAATATTTAGTATACACCTTTTGGTTGACACTTTTTTCAACTTACTACAACTTTTAATCGCAAATGATGAATCAAGTTGATACTTGGTATTATACATTGAGAAGAGGGGGCTTATGTGGGGTAAAAGTTGAGGTCAAAGGTCATTCAGGGGTCACTTAGGGTTATTATATTGCTCTAGTTTACTCCTTTGGTTAACACTTTTCAACTTTAATGTAGCGTTTTAGTCCAGTGATGGATTGAGTTCATACTTGATATGTTTATACCTTGAAATAAAGGATCTTATGTGGAGTAACAAATGAGGCAGTCAAAGGTAATTCAGACATAGGGTCATTAAATTGCTCTAGTATACATTTTTGGTTGGCACTTTTTTCAACTTACCATAGCTTTTTAGTGCAATGATGGATCAAGTTCATACTTGGTATGCTTATACATTGGAAAAAGGGCCCTTTTCTGGGGTAACAGATGGGAAGGTCAAAGGTCATTCTGGGGTCACTTAGGGCCATTATATTGCTTTCTTGTTCTTTGACCACATAATTGGACGACCTATATGGGACAGCTGTCCCTATTTTTGAAAATGCCCCCCCCATTTTTAAAATCTTGAGCTTTTTTGTAATGTTGTGGATAATATTAGCGGTCACACACATACTTGAGTGGCAACACACTCGTACTTGAGTGGTCACACTATCATATTTGAGTGGTCACATACTCATACTTGGGTGGCCACACACATACTTGAGTGGTGACACACTCATCTTGAATGGTCACACTATCATATTTGAGTGGTCATACTCATACTTGATTGATCACTCTCATTACTTGAGTAGTCATTACTCATACTTGAGTGGTCATACACTCCTACTTGAATTGAGTGGCCACCCACACTATCATATTTGAGTGGTCACATACTCATACTTGGGTGGCCACACACATACTTGAGTGGTGACACACTCATCTTGAATGGTCACACTATCATACTTGAATATCACACTGTCATACTTGAGTAATCACTCTCATACTTGAGTGACACTCATCTGTAAGAACACTGGCACATTTGAAAAATAGTGCGCCCTCTAGATTTGTCAAAATTTATATTTTTGCCTGGTTATAACGCTTTTTATACATTAGCCCTCACCTGAAATTATTAAGTAAAATCAGCGTACTTATGGGTTAACAGAAAGATTTTAATTAAATTAATGTCGCCGGCGACATTAATTCAGCAGATGACGCGGAAATGGCTTGTAACACAAGAAACACCTGCCAGAGTTGATTCTCACGATATGCACCTTGTTTGACCGGTCTGTGACCTTTGTGGTTTTAATTATCAACGAGTACGATTTTATGATATTCATGTAATCAACACTTTTGTTGATTAAAGTTATGTCAAACTTAAAAGTTAGCCTACAACTTACGTGGATGTCTTTAGCCTATTATAAGTGTCCCTATCTGCTTTCTGTATGTTATTTTAATGTGGCCCAGTATAATCTCTATTCTTCCATGGCCTACACGAATCATTTACAGCAATGGAAGAAATTTCATATTTTCTGAAAATGTGCCAGTGCCCCGTTTCAGTGGAACACTCTTGAGTGGTCACACTCATACTTGAGTGGTCACACTATCATATTTGAGTGGTCACACTATCATACTTGAGTGGTCACACTATCATATTTGAGTGGTCACACTATCATATTTGAGTGGTCCACTCAATTTTCAAATGTAAGTGGTCACACTTTCATACTTGAGTGGTCACACTCATACTTGAGTGGTCACCACTCTACGTGAGTGATTACCTCTCATATTTGAGTGGGCACACTATCATACTTGAGTGGTCACCACTCTCATAAAAATTGTATTTTTTGCATATATTATTTTAGGTGACTCTCTTTAATTCTGGTTGACTATGAGAGAGTCTGCCTTTAATTGTGTCTCTAGTTGTATTTTGAAAATTGGTTTGGTGTATCTTAAGAAAAACAAACCTCAGCCGGTTCAAGGTGACCTAAAGCAAGTGATACAGTCAGGGGCGGTGCCAGGGGGTGGCAGGGGGGCGGCTGCCCCCCCCCCTGAGATTTTCAAAATTTAGGAAAAACAGGGGTTTTGTGCAAAAATTAGGGGTTTTTAACCAAAATGAGTTCATTTTGTACTGTTTCGCCCCCCCCCCCCCCATGATTTTTCGCCCTCCCTATGATTTTACCCCCTGGCACTGCCCCTGGATACAGTATGGTCCCAAAAAGAAAATTCTATTTATTTGTGCTATAATTTTTAAATAGCAGTTATAATTAATTTGTTGGGATATAGTTGGTAAATGTAATCCTTTCTCCACATGCTGTTCAACTTTCATCTGATTTGCTTCATTGGTTTTGAGAACAAAGGTCAATACATTAAAGTATACCCCAATTTAAAGGGATAAGCAGTGATTTGCTGATTCAAAACATTAAAAAAGTCATCACAATTTGTATTTTGGTATTTTTGTTACTGGCATGGATGTGCTAACATAACCTGCAAGTAGTTGGCTTGAAATCCATGTATTAAAGAGAAGGCAGTACTTTTTATCTGATTCAGTAATTTCTGTACGTGCCTATCAAAATTCTGACTCGAGATGAAAGAAGGCCTTTCCTTGTGAATATCCCAGATTTATAAGCGTAATATTGTGCATGACCTGTACAGTTTGACCTCAAACACAAACATTATTGATCTTTGTTTATTCTGTACTGGTATAAACCACAATCAGCTGTTTAGTGTAGATTTTGAGATGTCATCGCTGTAAGTCTTATTTGTTGGAGATGGTATGACAAATTTCCTCAAACATGTCAAATACTTTATTTTTTCACTATTTGGTATTTTTGGTCATACATTGAAGTAGTTATATGGAATTGTACAAACCTTTGATTTATAGGCTAAAATGCATTTTCACATTTTTTATTATCTTGCATTATTACTGCTTATCCCATTAAGTCATTACAAGTTTGACAACATTGAATGCACCAACTTGTTTGTAAACCGCTTTTCGCGATTACCCGGTTTATTCACCTGTTATCAGTTGACCTTTTTTATCCATAATTTTTAAAGGAATAGGCACTTTTGATCAAATAACAAGTAAAGAAAGCTGAAAGTTTAAGGAAATTTATAGGTAAGGTCAGAAACACTTTGTCACACAATCGCTCTTCTCCTTAATCACCAATTCAAGGAAAAATGTGCATGTTAAGGAAAACAATTTGTAAAAAGTTGAGAGTGCATTCCAAACTTTCATAGTGTTGCTGAATACACAATTATCAGTTGCAGTTTGAAACGGATGTAGATATAGTATCAGAAAATGCTTAATTTGCCAAGTCTCAATCTGGTTTAGGTACCAGATAAAAGCAACAATGAGGTCATAATTCACACTGCAGAACCATCTACATTGTCATACCAGTAATAGTTTGAAAATAAAAAAAGTTTTAGCCACTGTGATTTTTGAGTGTATATTTCATACATTAGTAAATGTAATTTTATCACAGTTACCCTTCTGTTATGACAATGTATATGTGCTCACAGATGTCAATTTTGTGGGCTAGTGTATTTTTGGCATACATTGCATCAGTACATTTCAACAGTAAAAGCCCACTCTGCAATTTCAACATGTAATCTTTATGTGTGAATTTAAGGTAGCCAGTCCCAGAATGCATAAAGCGGCACTGGCACATTTTCAGAAAATATGAAATTTCAATTTGCTCGCAAATGATAGTCTAGGCCATTTAAAGAATAAGAGATATATTTTATACATAAAAATAACATACTAAAAACAGATATAAGAGACCCAGACTATCAAATTGATAGTTATGCATACTGCCATCCCATGACAAAATGACATAACCACAATGGTAACTGGATCAGTGTGTACAGTTGAAGTTTTAAGATTTAATCAATAGTATTCATCAGGGGTGGACTAAGAATTGTTAGCAGCCCAGGAAATGTGGCTGCCACCTTTTGACAATCTGGTCCAATTTGGGGTTCAAAAGACCAAAACGACCCAAAACCGACTGGCAATGCTGCAAAATTTCCCACACAACCCGGTGGATCAGTTCACCTATGGTATCATCTCCCTTAAAAAGCACTAAGTTAATGCTGATGCCCAACAGTGCTTTTAAGAGTGGCAAGCTCTTCCAAATCAAAACCCTATTTCGACAAAATACATTCTTACTAACTGCAGAAAATGCCAGGCTAAAAATAGCCTTTATTTTTTTGCTAGTGATGCATGTGAACTGACGTTATTGATCCTGGTTACATTTCGTAGTTGTTCATTGTCAACAAACAGGACTGCTTTTGCTGTTTTTGTCGTTTTGGTAGGAGGGTGAGGAAATTAGGTCGCTGACTCACAGATAGGTAGACAATCAGTGTCTTCGAAACACAGTTTCGCCCGATTTCACAATCACGTTTGCTTCAATCCTTATTATAACTTGAACCCAGATGACCTTTGACCTGTGCACTGTGAACCTGGACCTTATTATCATATGAATGTTCCCATTTGCACATATGGCCAGTTGTTCATTGACTTGATCTCATTATCATAGTGAAGGTTCCTAAGGGGCATCTATACCCTATTTCTGTACAACTGACAGTGCAGTGGCCAGACTTCTTTTTCTGGTGGGCAACTGGGGGGGGGGGTAGTTGATTTTTTGGGACAAGTGAAATTGGGGGGCCAAAACATCCATAATTTTGAGATAACACAAATCTTGGCCCAAATTCGCACAATTTGCACCGATTTTGCCAAAAATCTGTAATTTTTCTTCTGGCCAGGGAGAAAACTGGGGGGGGGGGCGAAAAATTAGGGGGCATTTTCCCCCTGCCCCCTCCCCACTGGCGCCACCACTGGCAATTGGACTTTTAGTTCTCAATCAAACTTTCCTCCAAACATTGAAGCCCTTTGCAAACACGGCCGTACGGTCATAGATAATTGAGGACTGGTAGGTGCCTTCTGCAAATATTTGCAGACCACATTTTTGTACGGGGAAGGGGCAATTGTTTTCAAAACATTTTTTCCAAAATCTCCCCCCCCCCAGTAATCACTGGGGGGCAAAGTGGACCTTTTTACTGATCTTTTAACTTTTTTTTGACTCACAGGGCATAAAACATATTTTTGGCTTGCTCCGCTTGCAAATCTTATTTTTTCCTGGGCTTTTTTTATCCCTTTTTAGGGGTTTTGGTGGGCCTTTTTTAATTTGGGGTGGGCATCTGCCCCCTTTTGGTTCGTTGCATATCCTTCAGGGTTTCCATCTAGAGGCAAGTTTAGAACCTTTTTCGCACTTTTTTCTGTAGATTGTGGTGGTATTATCAATTAGCGAAGCATAGAGCAAGACTACAATCTTGGAAAAATTGTTGGAACACTTGTGTTAGTTTTTGAACAAATTCCCCCTTCTCCCCGAACAATTGTTGTTCATGGTCCATGTTCGTCAGCATCCTTGGCACACACCCCAACACTTAGATTATGGGGGTGGGCAGGAAAGGTCGAATTGAAGGTTCAGGCTTGCAAATTGAACTGTGACTTTCGGGTTAGGCACCTACGATATGATCACGGCAAGCTTTAATACAATCGTGTTAGGTTTTCCAACTAATTTTTTCCCAAGATTGTCTGAGCGAAAAGCAAAATTTTACATCTATTTTGGTTTTTGTATTCATAACGCCGTCATTCTTTTAGATAACTACACCAACTTTCGCACACATAATTGGGATGAATGCTCTTTCATTCAATGAAAAAATAAAGGATAGCTACATCATTTAGGTAGTGGTCATTAAGTATTTACAAATTTTGGGTTATTAAACTATAGAGCATTTACACGTTAACTTAACAGAAGGACATTTAGACTCTGCTTTTGGACTTTCAAACCAGCGCAAACCAAAAGATTTGATTACATTGTCACATACAAATTGAAAGTGAATATGCAGCATTTGGATATTATCGGAAGTATTAAAAAAACCACAAAATCACGGGACTCGAACCCACAAACTCCGTGTTATTCTGAAGTAAAACACCAGAGATCATTCATCACGCCACTTGTCTTCCTTCTGTTGGCAGTGTCAAATTGTAGGATATGTGTTAGCTCATCCATTGAAATGGTAAAGGGCAACACTTTTACCATCACGTTACCACAGAAAATGACTTCTTGTTAATTATTTGGCAAGAGCTAGCACTTGTCTAGTACAATTAACCATGACTGGTCCAAAAGCATACTTATGAGCCACATTTAATGACTAAATTAGGGGTTTTAGTGTGGTTTTTAAACAACACTTTAAACCATCTGTGTAAAAGCTAATCTCTCAGTGTATGATTTTTTTTTCCGACACTGGTAAACTGTACAATCTTAGTATTTTCTATATGTAAGTGATTGTAAAGTTTGCGCAGTTTCCATCGCCTCATTTCATGACAAAGTTCACTGATCTTGTAAAATCAACAAGGCATAGAAAGGACTAATTAACATGAGTAAGAGATAAGCACGCCATATGCATGTTTGTGGGCTACCGCATTACACGTCGAATCCTAAATGGACTCTCCCACCCCCAAAAAGGCTTATCTATATATATATATTTATATATACCGTTATATATTATATATTATATATATATATTGGAACACTAGTGATGTATAACTCGAATCAATACCCATCAGGTTCTGATGGCGCAATAGGTGAGCGCGCTCTAATATAACGTAGATGTTGTGGGTTCGGTTCCCCATCTGATTAAGTCTGTTACGATAGCATGCAACGCCCGTTGTTTTGTCAATTCTTCGCTGATGTAGTTAAATAGGTTTATTAATTTAATAAAAAAGTATTTTATTCGTGCAATAGTAAAGGCTTTTTAATAACGGACTTTTAATAGATTTTTTTTTGAGCTGCTAAAAAGCTGTCTTTTAAGAGATTTTGTAGTAAAAAACAATGTACCTTTGGTGATGAAAGTGGTAATAGGTGTATTGTGTGTGTCCGTGTGTACATGTGCCTGTATCGGACCACTTTTCGAAAAAAAAACGGATAAACGTGCATAAAATATGTAAAGTTCAAAATTTACCTTTAGTGAAAATTGCAAAAACAACAATGAAAATTAAGTTTATGTAAAGTTACATTACCGACTCGAACTAATCAGTTACATACGTAATAATCATAAGGTAATATCTTTACAATTACATGGAGTAAAAGCATTTTAACAGGGCCAGACATTACAAAGATTTATAATAGAGTTTATATATAACTGTGCGCTGCTCGCGATAACAGGACAC
Source organism: Ophioderma brevispina (assembly GCA_023653785.1). Lineage (NCBI taxonomy): Eukaryota > Metazoa > Echinodermata > Ophiuroidea > Amphilepidida > Ophiodermatidae > Ophioderma > Ophioderma brevispina. The sequence continues at coordinate 9,609 of JAMKCH010009533.1, read as the reverse complement.
CGCGCATCTGTGTGTGTCGATGCGCAAACGAGTGTGTGTATGGGCGTGTTGGGGGTTTGGTGTGTGTGTGTGTGAGGAGAGAGAGCTAACACCGATTTGATGTAAGTCAAAACATTCAGTCATTATACATTCGGTAATAGGCCTTCACTTAATTGCTCGTACAGCCGCTTTACACACACCTTTGTGACCACGTCCCTAAAACACAATGCCTAGCTTTCTTATTTCAAGAAATATGAAACCAATGGTGTTCTGAAATCGGTATGAAAATTCATTTGAATATCACTCCTTGTTAATGAGTTATGAAGGAAAATCATATTAAGCTCTATTTTTTCCGATTTGTTCAGACAATCTGGAAAAAAAATGGTTGTGCGAACACTTGTGGTAGGTTTTGAAAAAATTCCCCCCTTCTCCCCGAACAATGTTGCATGGTCATGTCGTCAGCAACCTTGGCACCCCAACATTGAGATGATGTGGGGTGGGGAAGGAGGAAAGGTCGAATGTAAGGTTCAGGCTTGCAATTGAACGGTGACTTTCGTGGTTAGGCACCTTACGTATTATCACGGCAAGGCATTTATACAATCGTGTTAGGTGTTCCAACTAATTTTTTCCAAGATTGTAGATGTGAGCAGGGCTGTGCACAGGATTTATTTACAAGGACTTCGAAGGTGGATTTTTTGTAAAAGGTGGCCTAACCCCCGTAAAATGTCCTTTTGAGGACTTTTTGACCTGTCATATTTACCCTAAATCGGCACTTTTACCATAAAAATCAGCAAAAAGTAGATCTTTTTCCCCTTTTGTGAAAATTGGGGGTGTGACCCCTCATCGTGTACAGGCCTGGTTATGAGTTGAAAACATGATTCTGGAACACAATAAAACGTTATCAGTGTGCAACTTAACCGATGCTAGTAATGGGTTTGGTTAGGAAATTCGCACAAAAATTGGTAGCAAGTATGACATGTGTATGAGTCCTCACTGTATCGAATGATAGACATGAATTGGTTTAAAACTATTATTCAAGGTGTAGCTGTGAATATGCCCTGAGAGGACAAAGCCCTCTAATTTTAGCCCAGGAGCTAGCAGACATTGTAACACATCTCAAGTACAGCAGGTTTGAGTGATTAAATATGTAGGTTAGACTGACAGGTGACCCTGAAACATAATGCTTAAGTGCAGCAAATGGGGCCTTAGGAGAGGGGGCCAAGACAAATTTGTACCGGGGTCAAATTTTTAAATTGATTCAATCATGTGAAAATTCTACCAGTTATTTGTCAACAAAAGGATCGAAAGGTATAGTGGTAATATATACAGCCAAAAGTTTCAGGGTGATAGCTAAAAACAGCAAAAATCAATAAAAAGGGGGCCAATTTTAGTTGTAAAGGGGGCAAATTTAAAGTGATACGATTTTGTTTGGATAAAAAGTGGTGCAAAAATATTGGGTGGAGCTCATTAGGATCACAATAAGGAATAGAGTTTGAGTGTCTCAGATGCTTGCTTAAGAAAGTAGAGGGGAAAATAAGGTCCAAGCCCCATTGATGCAATGGACGTTGACCTTCTACATCGCCCCCTACATCGGTAACTAAGTCTTTTGGATGCACAGTCAAAACTATTCTTTATTTTATCCTATGAACTCAATCAATAATTGCACCATTTTTATCTAAATGGAGCAACTTAAAAATTTGACCCTTCTGTACAACTGATATTGACCTTTTATTGATTTTGCTATGTTTTTTTGCCTATAACTCTTAAACTTTGTGTTGTAGATAGTACAAAATATACCTTTCCTGAATCCTTGTGGTTAGACAAATAACATGGTATACTTTTCAAACATGATTGGATCATTTTAAAAATTTGGACCGAATGTAACCAAACGTTGTCTTGGCACCGTCTCCTTAAAGCACCATGCTGCAATTAACGATAACATTTCAGGGTGTTCGGTCAGCTGTCAACATATTTAATCCACTAAAAACTGTATGAGATGTGTTACAAAAGTCTGTTAGCTCCTGGGTTATTTGTATAGCCAAAATAAAACCTTAAACTTGTGGTGTGGAATCAATAGGGACCATGAAATCTCATAAGGAAAAACAAATTGTTAGTACTGCCATGTGTAGGTAATGTTCTCATTTCCTTTTAATAACAATACAGATAAATATCTTCAACATAATTTAGTATCAGTTTCCACACTCTTGTTAATCACTCCTAGTCCACGCACTTTGCATTCATATCCATCCATGATTTCCAAGCATAGTCCAATGCCATGTATGAAAACGAAAGGCTATTAAAAAGATGGAAGTACCAGTGAGAGTTTGTTTATTAAAAACCAATTGAACTTATGAAACAATATTCTTTTCATGTATAACATGTCTTGAGGCTGCTCAGGGCATTCAAAATATATTTTTTTGTGTATTATAAAACACTATCAGTGATCCGCCCGAAGAGTCAAAATATCGAAATTTGCCAGGAGTAGCGTAAAAAAAAAACAAGGATAAGAAGTCTGTAGAATTCTTATAAGTTATTTTCCAGCTGAAAACTGGGCATTCCCATGGGGAAAACGGCAGTGTTCACAGATAAATCTCCGTTCAATTATGTTTGTAGATGTCCGTACGGACCGTATGACTAAAATATCCAATTATGTCTTTAATTTGGATTCTTTGGTCTTACAATTTGAAGGGTGTGTTAGGATACCTATACCTTTAACCTACCCAAAATCTAATTTTTTATAATTTGTTAAAAAAAAAAAAAAAAAACCTGATAGTGCCTTTAATTAAAGATTGGTGACCACCATAGTTGCTGCCCATGTAAATACAAATCTATTTTAATTGTGGATGACCTATCATGCTTGACTGTTTCTATTTTTTTTTTTTGCAATCACGATTGCTTTTCTTTGCTTACATTGTCCCTCACAGGCCTAAGTGTTGTATAATCACATGACCATGGAAGCACTAATGCATACAGATAACAGAGAAGGGTATATTTCGCTTGATACTCGAGGTTGTAATCATATCATGTATGTAGAGATATAACTGCTATGATCGGTAATTTGTTGAAATCGGGGCCGATTATGACCTTATCTGTATCTGATCGGTAATCGGCAAAATTATCATTTTTTACTGATTTTCTATACCGATTATAAATTAATATCAAGAGATCCAAACTTGAAATAAAATTGTTCGAAAACTGATGGCCAAACGGTGAAAATAAATTGAAATGAAACAATCAATATATTATTTTTGTACACCAGAGGTGTTGTTTGTTCCGAACTTACTATTATTGCCTTTTAGGGTTTATCTAAACGATTTGCTACTTCTGGCGCTTTGACTGTCGAAAACGGCAATGGTAACGCAAAAAAATACACAGAAAAATCGAATTGGAATGAACCGATTATTAAATTTTAAAATCTGTAATCAGTATACAATATTTAGTGATCGGTAAGACACTAATGTAATGAGCCAATCATAAGTGCAAAATGTGTAGTTCTGGGCAGGATTAAAGTACATGCCATTGGGCATGTAACCGCGATTTCTCTTAAGGTGACGAGTGCATATAAAAGCCAGTGCACAATAAATGAACTGGAAAAAAAAGAATATTAGGAGGATTTGGGCCAATATTCAATTTTTCTCAGAACCAGCAAATATTCACTTAATCCCATGTACTCCATCTTTTTGTATACAGTGGTGTGTACAGGAGTGCGCTTGTTCCCTGTTCCCTGGGTTTTGTAATAAAAGATTATCAAAATAAGGCCTATTTTGGGTTTAGTCCTAGATCACAAGATATTTCATGTAGTTTCCTCAGTGGACCCACCCCCCACCCACTGTACTCCATGGCCCCTGGGGGAATTTGAAGGGTTCTGGGCATGCACCTGATTACAACACCCCTGTTCATTAATCCTTCAGCCTCTGGCCCTGCCAGGTAATTAAAAAGTGTTAATTTTGCCTTCTCATGAACAGATTCAAATCAGTCACGACCAGGGGTGTAACAGGGGTCACTTGACAGAGGGGGCACATTCACGGTTTTGAGGCAGATTCCCAAGTGTTATAGGTGGATTTTGAGGCATATTTTCCAAGTTTGGAGGTAAAATGTCCCAGTGAGCGGCAAAAAAGGGCTGATTAGCATGATTTCCAGCTTTTCTTCCCAGCAAAAGCTCTCTGGGGGGGGGGGGGGCAACCTGCCCCCTGCCCCCGAGGCCTGTTATTCCATTGCATGAAAAATGGCTATTGCAGATAAATTCCAAACATCACCGATAGAATTCCAGTTGCTTCAATAGGTAGGTAAGATTTCATCTGTGATGGCCCATGGTCAAAAACTATGGTATGTGCCCCAAAACTTCAGATGGATGTTGCGTTACTTTATTGTACCATCTATATTCCCAAGTTCTATATAGCCCTAATACGTTCGGTGATATGTGTTCATGTACTGGATAATGCAAATCGTGTTACTCAAACTATCGTGCAACTTCAGTGACCTATTCGCTGTGGAATTCCCAAAGAACCTTTGAGTTATGTACTAATAGCATAAAATTGTGTTTATTGATTTTACCGAGTCTTGTTATATAGAATATTGTGATGTAGTTTTTGTGTTCATGTGCGAAGTGTGTGTGTTGTGGTATTGTTTGTTGTTAATTGCAAAACATTTATATTTATTGTTTACAGGTGCCACACCTTTTTCTTTTAAGAGTCAGTTGTAATTTTGGATATAACAAGTTTTTCATGGGCTAAAATTAGGATGATACTTTTATTAATCTTCATGAATGTTGAGTGGGGGTGAGAGTGTTGGTGGGCTATTGCAGATAAATTCTATGACCCCCCACCTCATGAATGCAATGATCAATAACCGATAGCATTTCAGTTTTGCCTTCCATAAGGTAGGTATGGATTCATCTTTAAAGTGCAGAGATTTTTTAGGTATGAATTTCTCTCAAAATTTCCACTGGATGGTTTTAGACACCTATCGAGAACGTTTGGAAGGGTTGCTTGGGACCAACAGGTGCAAAAGAAAAAACCCCAAAAACCCCTTGTTTTGAAACTTGCCTGCTATCGTAATCGTTCCCATAGAAAAACCAGGCTTTATTTCTGTGTGCACGACAGAAACTTAAATCCTCATCTATTACATAAAGACGGCGTAATCGGTTATTTACTCAGGTGTGATCTACTACCTTGGTAAGCATTCCCAATATGTAAAAACCTAGGGTCGAGAAAAACTTGGGGCGCTCTTCGGAAATCTCATGTCTCTGTTAATGGACCATGCTTTTTCAAATGAATCTTGGTCATTTTTTGTGGCTTTGAATGGCTCCTAAATCAATGTTGGTGCATTTCAAAAGCATTGATATATGGAATACTATTTTATATATAAAAATATAACAAACACTCTATCACACTAGTGGTTGGGAAAAATATAAATAGATAAATTATCATCTGAGTTGTACGGTAACTCAAGCACTTTTAACAATAATAAAATTACCTTCAATATTTACAAAATAAGCAATACATCAAGTTGTAGTAAAACACAATTTTATGTCGATTAGTCATATGATAACAGACACCTTATCTTTGTATATCAGAACGTCGACTTTGAAAAGTAACACATTTGTTATTACATATTATTAGAGTCCACATACGATAATGGTTGGTGAACAAGTGCACTTTGTGTAGTCACATCGAGTTCAATGCCATGTCAATATTTTATGTATCACAGATCAAAGATTTTAAAGGAATCTCAGCACCATCTATTTGATACAGGAATGGTATATGCCTGTTCTTTATGTATATATTGAACCAAAGCAAGTATTGAAAAGTAAATAGTGTAGGCGTTTTATATAAGGCCAACAAAAAAGGTTTGTTGCAGAAGAAAACTGCATGCATGGCTATGTGAAATAAAAATGTGTCATAGTCTTATGCAGTAGCTCATAAATTTTTGGGGGGTCAGAATAAAGTGGGCCAAAATAGTATAAAAAAAAAATTCCTGGAAAGCGCATAGCTTTCGGACAAAAAAGCACAGCATTGAGGGTTTTTGCCAAATTTTTTAAACAAACTCTATTTTAGCATTAAATTACTGAATTACTACACTATAAATAAAGATGTCAAATGTTTTCAAAAACAAACCCTTTTAGCACAAACTAATTTCGTGAAAGTGAATACTGCACTTATAATCAAATTCGATTACTACTATTTACAAATTTCTTGTATTGCAAAATTATCAGTAACATAATAACTAATATAAAAAGCACTAGTGAACGTTGCAAAATACAGGTGGTAAAGTACAGCTTTTTCATAATGTCCATTCATAAAGACGGAAGTTGTAGATATTTGAAAAGGAAGACATTACATTCCTTGGCATGGTTGTAGTAAGGCTTTTATAAGAAAAACAACCCCATGTTTTCCAGAAGTTGCAGTCATTTCATTTCAGAAAACATTTAGTGTGTTGTTCCAACTTTCATACGACACATTCCGTTTAAAAAAAAAAAATACAGCAAGATAGCATTCTTTAAGAAAGACTTGTAAAAGTTGTCTTCTGCAGGTATCTTGCACCATGTTAGGAAGATTCAACAAGGATGTTGAGCTTAAAAGGGTGCATATCTGTATTCTGAAATCCTTCATAGCTAAGAAAACAAAATTGTTTAATAGCTATCTACGGCTGTTTGAAAGTCTCGTTTATTATGGACAAAACGAGAATAAATCCCAAACATCAGCGGCGACACATTTTGATGACTAAGGTGGAGTATTTATGCCAATAACTAATCCTGTGTAATTTTGATGAAATTTCATTGCGGGCACAAACAATATGATGTTTCATCAAAATCTAGTTTACACATCTCTCTATGGAATAAAAGCATATAGAGGATGCGTTATAAAATACAAATTATTGACACGGTGTAGGCTATTTGGCAAGATTCCCGTAATGAATTTTTCTGATTTGTGGAGGTTAATAGGTCTTGCACGTCCCTATCAGTAATCAGTTGTCAAAATGGTGTCGCCATTGCTTAAAATTGTTCTAAAAATAAGAGCACAATTGAATGGGGTCAAACAGCTGGATCATGTCACTTATACTCTTCACAGTTATAAGCATTTGTAAAAAGTAACACAAAATTATACCATATTAATGTATTAAACATGATAATATATCAAAGGGTACTGCTTGTATATGGATTGAAGTCCCCTCATAATCACAAAACATTTAAAAAAAATAAAATTTCTATACACCCCATGTAAACCAAATTTAATATGAGAGAGTATATATATAACTTGATTGTAATAAAAATATCGTCTAATATAACAAAAATATTTTAGTGCTGTTTTGTAATACTGCAATCAATGCATTTTTCAGTAGTTACGGAACGGGTGGTTCGCCAGAGAAACTTATAATTTTCCATTGAGAATAAGCAAGTACATTATGTAAAACACATGCATAAACTAAAAACTTCCAGGGACATTTAAATTTTGCATTAAGTTGTGGAGTATAGCACATGCATTATGTATTTGTAGGGACACAGGTACATTTCCAGCAAAATAAAAATCACTAAAATAGCGAAAGGGATAGATGGGACTGAGCATTAACACTAAGAACAGTTTACAAAACACACCGAGAATATTACAAACCTGCGCAGATGGTACAGACTGCTTTGCAGACTTTGGCAATACAATACACGGAGTAAAATCACTCAGTGCCAGAGTTACGTTTACAAAGAACTTGATATCCATTACCAATATGGTAAAAAAACAAAAAATAAAAAAAAGAGCCTCGAGCATAATTAATTATATCTTTACAACTTATATCTGTACATGTGCTTTATACATGGATAAAGTACACGATACAAAGTAGCTACTTTGTGTGAAGGGTATAAATGTAATTATGCGAAAAACCAAAAAAAAATAATACTGAAAGATTGTTATACAATCTTTATTTACCATGAATGGTAATAAAACATGTTTTAAAATAAGATGGAAATTGGGAACAGAAACTAAGAAAGAAATTTCTTGCTTAAAAGACCACAACACTGGGTTATATACAAAGTTAATATTAAACTTTAATTAAACTTATCCACATACTGTAGTAGGGTTAACAGAAAACTTAAAAGCCGTGTGAGAGGGACCATACCCATGGCAATGGATATTTAGTGAAGATTGTACAAACCAAAAATTTTGAAGATTGTCAACAATTCCAGAGCATGACAAACATAAAGATACCTTAACACCCCTTCATCCCTTACTTGCCATTTGCTGTGTGATTGTTCATTTCATTCTGTTAGTAGGCATTTGGCAGGTCGAGCACATTGATATGATAGATAATCATTGTCCAGCAAATATACTGCAGGCCATTTTCCCCAGTGAAAATACATGAATATCAGTGAAGAAATTAAAAATGTTCAGTCCTAATAGTTGTAAATAGCTTAAAAAAGTAATGAATACAATTACATTTCCGCCGCCACTCCGCTATTCCAATTGCAAGCAAACGAATGAATCAAAACGTAACCTCTGTTCCTGTTAATATAATGCGCATGGCAAATCGTCGAGAGAGAAGAGTTACAGGGGTCTCAGGGATTTGTTGGGTCTCAGAAGCTTGCAGTGTCATCAGCGGTAGAATATGCATTCAGGAATTCAATGAACCTTGGCCACACATCTTGAGAAGCTTTCTCAAACTATTAAACAAGCAAAGTGGCCAGAATCTGGAATGAATGCCCGTTCGTAGTGTGTGTGGGGTTAGTGCCTTGGCATCTATCTTAGAGATCGCGTTGTTGATCAGGGTCAAAGCTTTTTTCTCTCACTCCACTTAAGAGAAGATTGCAAAAGTCCAGCTTCTTAATCCGAGCCATGTACCTCTCAGTTTTAGGTCCTGATTGTTGAAATCAGGTAGGTAGATTTCTTCCACAATGCTGACAATGTGCTCGTTATTGAAGCAATGACTTAGATGTGAGAAAAGATTGGATGCATTGCAGTCACCAAATTGCTCACTGAGGTTTCATGGTAGGACGGTTCAGGTTTGGGTGTGATGGTATAGTTGACCATTATGAAAGTAACACGGTGACACACGCTGCTGTCACAGTTTTCTTCATCTTCAAGGCCGGCACATCTGCGGAAATCTCGACAAAATGGTTGAGTGCTTTCCCCATCTTTGCCCTTTCATCAGGTGTATGCAGTAAGGCCTCCACTCCCAACTTATGGAGAATCTTTGAGGTAGTCGTAGTTTGCTCTTCAGCTTATTAGGCCCACTTCTACAGTACACAATGTGCCGGGGAAGCCACAATGGAACGAATCTTGCCATCCAAAGGACCAGACAAAATGAGGCCCAAATGCATTACAGAAACTTGCACAGTGGGGCAAATACCTGGAACGGCCTTCTTTGCGTCATCAAGGATGGTGTCAATGGCAGTGGTATATCAAAATTCTGCACCTTCAATCTAGATTTGATTGCATCATTGCATTATCTTCATTGTAGATAGAGTGGCGATTGTCAAACAATCCACACATACAAAATTGATGCTCTACAAGATACTCCGCCATGTTGGTGTCAATCGTGTCCATAAGATAACCATCGGAAGACACTCCCACTCCCAGACCAGGCCGAAAATGATAGGCCCTTTGGCTCCTCTTATATCTTGCAGCATCAAGTTCCTCCATC
>JAMKCH010009532.1:0-28997 GCA_023653785.1 Ophioderma brevispina | reverse complement strand
TTCTTTCTCACTTACTGTCCCAAGTCAGATCTTCCCCTCATGTATAATATTTGTTATGACTTTAGGTTCTACCTATTTCATGACCTCGTTCATAGGTGTACTTAACTTATGTTCACTCACTTTATTGCCGGCATATAGTAGGCTCAGCTTTACGCCATTTCTTAGAGGTCTTCACCTCTTTCCGGAATTTGGTTATTCCCTTATGTATGTATGCTGTGGTATGGCTCATCTACCCAGTCTTTTTTATCCGAGTTGGATCTTTGTCCCTCATGTATATTATGACCTACGGTTAGGCTCCACTTGCACCCCCATCTTGTTATCTCTATATGAGTGTGCCATAGTAACACGTCTGCCTTGTGTCTTGTACAGCTCCACTTGGTCACTTCCTTTTGGTCCGAGTTGATATTCTCACTCTACAACCATATGAGGGCACACAGGTATCATATTTACAACATTGATGGAGCTATTCCCCATTAAAGCATTGTCTCTAAGGGCCATTCTTTCCTACAGTCAACAGGGTGGTCATAGAATTTTGATAGGTCACTCATCCATAGGCCCCTCCTGTTTGTGTCTCTAACCCTCGGTAATCCTTCCTCATAGCAGTCTATTGCAATTCCATATTGCTACCACCGACCCCACTAGCCATGCAACTTAAGGGGGTAATGGGTCTGAAGCCATTGAACTTTGAAATGATTTTTACTTAATTTTTCTAAATAATTGGTATAACATGTTATATATCATATGTAGCCCATTTCACAAGTTTAAAATCCATGAAAATTGTTGCTCTGGTTGCCATGGTAACCCCGTTAGGCCTCTGATTGTCACACACTAGAACGAATGTAACTACATAACTAAACATGCTACTTCTACTTGGTCGAAACTTGGGGGACATATGCAGGAGGTAAGTACGGAGTGAACCATGAAGCCGATTTTTATACCATTGCCATGGCAACCGGCAATCGAACCATATCGCATAATTCATGGCTGTAATTTGAATTTGGAACACAATTTTGAAATCGGCCTTCATGGTTCACTCGCCTCCGGCCTAGATGTGCGTAATATGTGTGCCAAATTTCATGTTCTAAGATGTACGTTTCTAGTTACGTTCGTTCTCGTTTGGATGTTTGCCCGTATTTTAAAAGAAACAGTTATCGGCCTCGAAACATTTAGACAAAATTGAGGGCGCCCCCTTTTGATGTGAAATATGGAATTATTTTTTTAAATTTCATTTTATAGTCTGAATTATCTAATTATTAATGACAGAATCATCGAAACTAGGTTGCATGCCCATTGTCCGGTAATTAATTTTTAAAATAATTTTTTCTTAACTATCGTCAGGGTGAGAAAACAATAAAATCAAAAATCACTTTACCCAGTGACCATTTAATAACTTTAAATTATGGAAAGGATATATAGTATTTATAATACTCACAACTTAGCCCAAAACTGAATGTGTTAATAGTTCATAAATAATTCTTTTTAAAATATTAAAAAAGCAAAAAACCCCTTGAAATTTTTCACATGATAAAATATAGGAGATGATGCATTTTTGGCAAATTTCGCGTACACTACTAGACTTTGATCACCATCTCGGGAAACCGAATGTCCGATTGCGATCGACTAAAAAGCATTTTGTAGATTACGTCTAACCATTTACCATTGCATTATCTCTTTTCTGGATTAGAACAATTTTTTTATCATAATTCAGACCCCATACGCCCCCCCTTAAACTCTTACATCGTATAGCTTGCATCCTGCATTTTCACTTCCATCTAGCCCTCACACTAATCCCTACACCATCATAAGTACCGCTCATAACAATGCACAACGCAACAACTACTTCTAACCACCAGGTGGTTATTGGGCAAATTTATCTGGTTACGTTTTGATTAACAATGATTTCAATTTTGAATTACTGGCCCCTGAATGTGTTCCCAATTAACCAGCGTATATACCATCCAAGATAGACGCAGCCAATTGCTTCTCCCTATAACTTGTTGATCCCATACACTTTAATATTGAATATCATCACTATTTGATCCCAATACACTTTAATATTGATAATCAATCACTTCCAAGATCCACTTATGTGTCATCTGCAAAGAGTCATAGAGGGATAGCTTGGAGTTAGTATAAGTGTAGGTCATCATTTTGGTACTGGGTGTGTGGTCTGTAGTAATATGCTAGCCACTGTTTAAGGAAGGGAAAAAAACAAAAAATGTCCTTCACACATTTTCATGCCACTTTGATTTATGGGTCATGCAGATAGTCCCCCACATTTTCGCCTTTCAAAGTGGGGTCAGGTCATAGAGGTACTTATAGGTTATGGCCCAGAATGGTAAATTGTGAAGTTTGCTGTGGTGTCTTGCCTGTGTTTGATCTATGGTCGTGACACGTGGTCCTTGGGTAGTGTGACCTTTGTCCTCATTCTAACCACGATAGCATAAACACATGTGTCCCGTGAATGCTGTACTTTCTAAACAACCCCCCAAGCCTATTCTTTCTTGATATTGGAAAGTGATAATGCTTGTGCTTGATTTCACTATTTTGCTTTTTTTTTCGTGATTTGTAACAGCTTGCATCCAGCAATGCAATCTGTCATTCAGACCTTTTATAGCACCTAATTCAAGTGCCTCATTGGCTGTTGGTCTGAAGTACAGCTAAGAACCCCTTTTCCACCTTCGAACTGGTAGTGGCCCCTTGGTGAAATTTTATTTTTAACCGGCCCGGCATCGTTCCTATCCTGCTTCAGGGCAAGCTTTTGCCTATTTTACTCCTGTCCTTTACCCCTTGAATATGCTTTCATTTAAGCGTACTTGGCCTCAATAGCCATTGCCCAAAATTATGCTAGGATATGCACAGTAGCTAATGTGCTCCTTCTTCAACCCACACTGGTACCTTTGACTTCTGATTACCAATTGCCACTCCAATCTTGTTGCGATGCTCGAGCATTGTTGCCACTCCATTCCTTCCGATTTTCCAACTGCCTTGTCTGTGATCGTGGTGCATACTTGAATTTCTCCGGATGTTTTTCACCTGATGATCTTCTCCCAACCCAGCAAGCACTAATTGCAATTGATATCACTGTTCATATCAGTCAAGACCATAGCTGCTAGTGTAGGTCATGCGATAATTCCTAGCTTGACCGATACACAGTGAATGTATTTTGGAGTTTGGTATGGTACATCTTCCCATGGCTCTTACAATCTTCCTATATTTCAACAGTCACAGCGGCCTATGGTTTTGTAGCCTGCATTCTTATACCGTATCATAAATAGTAAAGTGCCTACCGATTTGAGGTAACTGTTTTCATTGAAGTCTTTATTTATTTTTTTTAAAAAACCAAATTTACACCTTCTTCCTGCATCTCAGGGATTCCTTTGCATTAATAATTTGAATCGACCTCATTCTTGGGCCATTTTGGCGAGCAAGTCACGCTAGGTGTCCCTTCTCCTTAGACCCCTCTGCTTCCCACCATGGTTGGGTGTTTGAAAGTGCATTCTGCTCACGCTTCAATTGCCATTGTTGCATCAGATTCCCAACCAGTTTTGATGCAGTTTGCTTTCGCTTTCCCGCCCATTCGGCAAATTGGTAACTCTTATCTCGCCTGCACCTGGTGCTGGAGAGATTTGGGGGTTGGTTTTGGGGGGTTTTACATATTCCCTTTTCATTCACGATAGGCAATGCGCAGAACAATAAGGAATATTTTGCCTTATTTCCCATGCTTATATAGAGTATATAGTTCTCTGTGGCAAAATATACCATTGGCCTGGTATGCTCGATATCTTGGAAAATGAACATTCAATATAGTCAAAACTCTTCTTTTAATTTCCTTAGCTCAATAACCAGAGAAACTAACTTTTGACCATTTTGACTTTTTCAGCCATTCTTAGCTTACTTGTGCAAAGGAATGCGTTTTAACTAGTGAAAATATATTTTTGGAATAGTTAAATCAGACAAACAGTTAAGCTACATATGGAAATGTTAAATACTTTTTTTACCCTTGTGTGAACTGAAATTTCCCTCATTTGATTGGAAGGTCAACAGAAGAAGATGGCAACATCATATTTCTGATTTCCCATTCGAATACATTTATTGTTACTGCCAAAAATCAGTGTAAGGATTTCGGCAAGAATTCGAGAATCGATTCTCGCAAAGAAACAAATTTGCAAGAATCCAAGTAGTCTTACAAACCTTGTAAGTTTATAAACAAATTAAATGGAGAATCTAAGATTCTCGTAAATGGCAAGAATCTAACAGATTCTCGCACCTTTTCATGAATTTCTAACCCTGAAAATTGTCATGAACTGTACACAAGAACGCATAGGCCACTCTGCTTTAACAGATTTTGTGAAATCTGCAAGTGAAAAGGTGGGTTATTAGGGGAATAGTTATTTGAACAATACAACATTGTAATTATATGTTTATATCTTTTTATTCAATCTTGGTAGAATTTTAGACACTACATCACATAAATACAGAAAAAGCTAACATGGTTTCATGCAATATGCTTTTTTTTTTGCATTTCTCTGCAGAACACATACTATGCGATGAGTATCTTCACACATCATTTACAACACAATACTGATCTCTGCTGAAATCTCCATCTGTTAGAAGTTGCAGACTGAGAGCAAATGCCAGATCTAAATGTCACATGTGGGTGTGCCTCAGCTGCACCCAAGATTTCAAGACGGTTGTGGTAGATTGCTGATAGATTGAGCACAGTTTGCTCAGTAGCCTGAGCCTAAGAGTATCAGACAGGAAGGCACAGATGCAACACTGAGGCACCGGGCACTCTATATAATCAATTTTATCGTCCATTCACTTGAGACTGATCCGATCCAACTGTTTTACTGAAATCTTAAAACAGCGGTGTAGTGGAGATACATAACATATGAGAGACCAACACTACACCTTTGCCAAGGATTGGAGAACAGTTTACCCAAGTAAGACACTCATTTGCAAGGGATTGCAATTCATCAAAAGGAAAGCAGGTTCCTTGAGTGATACGCTTGTGACAGTTTTGAAAGTGGTCTGGTATTCGCATGATCAGTTGCGGTCAATTCAGGATCATGCTGAAGCTGTCTATAATATTTACAGCAGTTGTATTTCACAACTACGTAGTGCTGAATGGACTGGTCACAGCTCAACTGATAGTTGAGCCATTGTGGAATGTCGCTGACAACCACACTCAGCCATGCAGGATTGACGATGGACAACTTGGTGAGGGAATTCTGTATCTTCACGGAAGTCCACATACCACCTGTGGTCTGCAAGCTACTACATCTTTGACATCTCATATAGCTCTGCAAATTCTACAAAGTGACACCTTAAGTGAAACGTTTTTTCTTTATATTGAAAGAAAGGGGGACGTAGTTAACTGTACAAACAAGTATGTGGCAATTGAAAGGCAAGCCAAAATGTGTAGGGCTATATTCTTGCATGAGATTCTAGTAATTAATCTACAAGGTAATGTCAGTGTTAGGTTAGATGAGGTATCTGCATCAGTGGAGACACCCAAGTGTCCTGAACTGGGTGATAAAATCCTAAGTAGTTCAAAAGTTAACCAAACATCCAACTGTTATAATGCAAAGGGCTATAGTGACAAAATCATGTGTACCTATCACTATGGTCCTACGTCCTGTCGGCTTCATTTTTACTCTGAAATCTGTAATGCCGTTTTTGGCAAAAGGGAAGTGGTATTAAACTGTGTGGGTAAAGAGGGGCCTCGTATGTTAGCTTTAATGAGTGTTTACCCCAGTGATCTTCTCGCATTAGATCTCACTAGTAATAACATAATAAGACTTATGGTCGATGCTTTACAGGGGTTAAAATATTTGGCAATACTTACCTTTGGGGACAACCAACTGAAGGAATTGCAAGCCGGGGTGTTTTCTGGTGTTGAGAATCTGATTGAATTGTATCTCAATGACAATCAGTTGTCCCAAATTGATGCAGGAATATTTCGAGGTTTGGGCAGACTGTATTACTTGAACCTGTTTAATAATAAGTTAAGGGCTCTGCCGATGAATGTGTTTTCAGATTTGGGAAATCTACATTACTTATACCTGAATAAAAACAAACTGGCTGTGTTGGACAGAAATGTATTTCAGGGTTTGGGGACGGTCATTTTGCTGGACCTTCAAAATAATGCTTTGGGCACACTGCCAGATAGTGTGTTTTCTGAGCTGGAAAATGTTAATTTACTCCACTTGAATGAAAACAGACTGAAGGTGTTAGAAGCTGGGGTATTTTCTGGTATTGAAAACCTGATAGAATTGCATCTCAATGATAATAAACTATCCAGGATTGATGCGGGAACATTTGACGATTTGCACGAGTTGACCACACTGCTTCTGTTTGGAAACCAATTAGCCGCTTTGGAATCCAACTTGTTTTGGGGTTTGGCAAGTTTAACTCGACTTGATCTTGATGACAATGTATTGAGCTCATTGCCAGATGGTTTGTTTCGAGATGTAGAAAATCTAATAAAATTGTACTTGTATTCCAATAATTTGGTAGAATTGAATGCCAATGTGTTCCAGGGACTAAGCAAGGTGCAACGCCTTTTCCTCAATAGCAACAAGCTCAATGCTCTTCCTGCCCAGTTGTTTTCCGGTTTGGAGCATCTGAGTTTACTGAAACTCAACTTCAACCAGTTGACTACACTTGATGTGGAGTTATTTCTGGGTTTGAAGAACCTTCTTGGTCTGTCTCTGGATTACAATATGTTGGTTTCATTACCAGTTGGGCTATTTCAGGATCAAGGTAATCTACTGGAGGTACACTTAAATAACAACCAGTTGGCCAAACTGGATGCAGGTTTGTTTGACGGTCTGGGCCAGCTGAAGTACCTTTCTCTCATCCATAACGCTTTGCAGACTCTACCAAAGACACTGTTTCAGGATTGCAAGAGTCTGACGGAACTGTACCTGCATTCCAACCAGATGGTTGCATTGGATCCTAGCATATTTCGGGGTCTGACAAACATAGGATCCATCAGTTTTCAGTTTAATGAGTTGCCAGTGAGCTTGTTTTCAGAATTGGACAATTTAATGTATCTCTACCTGTATGGTAATCAACAGTCCACACTGAATGCAAGCATATTTGAGAATTTGAACCAGCTTGTGTTTTTGCTTATGACTGGAAATGAGTTTGAGACAGTACCAGATGGCATCTTTTTGAAAACTCCAAATTTGAACTACCTGGACATGAGCGCAAACCGTTTGGTCACTCTGGAAGCGGGTGCATTTCGAGGTTTGGGTAGACTGACGGAACTGTATCTCTACAATAACTCATTGGGTATGCTACCAGGTAGTGTTTTCGCAGATTTAAACAGTTTAATAAAGTTGTCTTTGAGTCACAACAATTTGGTTACACTAAGCAAGGAGGTGTTTTCGGGTTTGGCCACCCTAACTGATTTACATCTCGATGTGAACTTGTTGACCATGTTGCCAGATGGATTGTTCAAAGATTTGAGAAATTTGGATGTATTGGGTCTGAGGAATAACCAATTAATGACATTAAATGCGAGTGTGTTTCAGGGTATAGACAGGTTAACTTCTTTAACGCTTAATGACAATAACTTGACAACGTTACCAGAAGGGATATTTTCAGGGTTAGAATTTGTACATAGGCTACCCCTTTATGGCAATAAGTTGGCTACGTTGCCTGAGAAGGTATTTTTTGGTATGAAGACATTGGCAACTCTCATGATATATGACAATTCTCTGGTCCAATTGCCTGACAATGTATTTAACGGTTTACACAATTTGCGTATCCTTTACCTCCATCTGAATCGTTTGAGGAGTCTGGGAACAAATATATTCCGAGGTCTGGTCAGTTTGAACTATTTACTTTTGGGGAGAAATCAATTGAAAAGTTTAGCTGCCGAGGTATTTCAAGATAACCCAAACCTGATCGAGATTGATCTGTCTGGTAACAAGTTGAAGGATGTTCCAACCATGAGGAATTTGACACGCTTAAGTTACCTCAACCTGCGGGACAACACATTGATTCAGATACAACATGATTCCTTCTCCGGCTTGCTTAAGGAATCTCTTGTGCTGGTCAGTCAGCACGAGATATGTGAGTGTTTTGCTACATATGTCTCCTGTACTGCAGCGAACAAAAGATCTCCTTATCTCACGTGTGAGAGGCTGTTGTCCAACAGGATCCTAATGATAATGATGTGGCTCATTGGTTTGGGTGCATTCAGTGGAAACATTTTGGTTCTGGTTTTGAGGAAGAAAAACACGGTCAAGATGAAAGTGCAAGACTTGCTACTAAGCAATCTTGCCATGTCCGACTTGCTTATGGGAATTTACATGTTGATTGTCTCCTCTGCTGATATCCACTATGGTGAAGGCTTTCCCATGCAATCCGAGGCCTGGCGAACTGGTGCCATATGCAGAATTGCTGGCGCACTGTCCATCACAGCTAGCGAAGCATCGGTGTTCTTTGTAATGTTGATCAGCATTGATAGATTTATCAGCATGAGGTTTCCTTACTCCACAAAGAAATTGACTAAAAGTTCAACCATTGTAACTATTATAATAACATGGGTTATATCGTTAGCATTAGGTGTTGTCCCATCCATCTTAAGCGGTACTTACGTGAACTTCAAATTTTACGACAACTCTCACGTGTGTATAGGTCTCCCCTTGGCTTTAACTAAAATGTACTCCACATTTGAAAATAGCACTTATAAATTTTTGGAAGGAGACTATGCCTTCATTCCTGTAGAAAGTTTTACCACCAAATATGAAGGGCTTGCTAATGGTCTGTATTTTTCAACAGCAATTTTCCTCGGCCTCAATTGCCTATGCTACCTGGCTATACTAGGCTCATATATTGAAATAGTGAGAGCCGTGAAGCAGTCCTCCAGGCAATCTGGACGCACCAGAGACATGAAAGAACAAATCAGAATGACTGTTAAGGTAACAGCCATTGTGGCCACAGACTTCTTCTGTTGGTTTCCCATTATTATCCTTGGCATTTTAGTACAGACAAGGAGTATCACTTTGCCTCCTTCAGTATTTGCATGGTTAGTTACAGTTGTTTTGCCGATCAATTCTGCTATTAATCCATACTTGTACACTCTGGCTGATATTGTGGCTAGCTATCAGAAGAAGCGGGCTGATAAGAGGTTCTCTCAGCAGCTACTTAAAAAGAGCCAATCAAACCAATTGGTTAAAACAGTTGACACTGGTATTCCTTCCTGAACATGGAGCTCTAGCTGGAATGAATGTATTAGATTATTGTTCCTTTCCAAAGAGTTCAGAATGGGGACTGTGAAAAAATGTCTGTGTATGTGTGTCTGTTGTGAAAATGTTCACTTGGAATCTTAAAGCAAATCTGTCGTATAAAACAATAAAATAACATCGCATCCAGTTATTTTATTTGAAAACATCTCTGACATGTGGGTTTTGTACTATTTCTAAATAACCTCCCCTTCAGAAAATAAAAGATGCTTTAGTGCTAGTTTGGTATAGTGACATCTTACCCCTGACCCTTGCCCTGTTTTGGAATAAGTCCCAGGAGGATGGGAAGGAATAAAGGGAGGAAAAACCATGAGCAGGGTTGGAGGTTTGGAGGGGATGCAATCCGTTGTGAAACCTATAGACAACAACACTGTAATCTGATGCAGAGACGTCCATGTTTGGTATAAAATTGAATTGATTGAGCCCATATTTATTGGTCGAGTTGCAAAAATACTGGGCGAGACATAGTCGAGCCTAATATTTTAAAATTCATAACAAGACGAATAAATATTGGGCAAAAATCATTCAATTTTATCATTATTATGTTTTGGATCCAATATTTTCCCACACTTGGATCCATACAAACATAATAATGGTTGAAATTGGATACCAATATCAGCTTGAGACTCCAGAAGATGATGAACACACAAAAATAATTGGTTGTTAAAAATATGCAGAGAGTATAGGATGGAAGATTCTCAAAGCATAATAATGTTAAATAATGATGAAAATCGATCTTAACTGGAGCCGTGATTATGTTAGTCTGGGCCAGTGAGTCATGATTTTGTTGCGCATGTTGGTATGATAATGGTGTAACTATATATACATGTACCATGCCTGGTTTGCGTGACATTTGGTCCACATAAATCACAAAACACACAGGCTATATACACAGCAAAGTTTAAATTCCCTGTGTTGTAAGCCCTGCGATTTGTTTAGATGTGGGTAGGTAGTTATTTGCCAAAAGCATGCGGGTGGAAGGTAAATTAGAATTGTGTTGTTGGTATACTTGAAAGTATTTTTTCTAAGTTTTGCTTAGAAATACCCATAGATATTAGAATATAACTGGATGAGATGTATACATTATTTTATGTCTCCAAATATTGTTTTATATAAGGATATAAGAGATTACTTTAGCCCAAAATTTTAACATAAACATGGACCTGTGTATATGTATAAAAGAGCAAGGCAGTGTAGCTGTTCGATATGGTTTCAAATGCTGAATATTTTATAAAGTCTGACTCCATTTCAAAAATGTTCAGAATGGTCAACTTTGTGAATGTACTATGTTGATATCAATATGCATACCGTGTTGTTCCTAATAAACGCCCCTGCTCTAATAAACGCCCCCTACGATTTTGGATAAAACAATTCAAGAAAATGAGTTAAGCTTACCCAAATTACATGATTTAATGGCTGGGACTGTCGTAATCCGTATCATAATCGCTGTTATGCACAGTTGTAATAGTTTAGTGTGGAACTTTGACCTCGGGAGGTGCGAAAACAGCTTCCGCCCACTCGTTCGTTTGTATTATTGGTAATCATTGAAAATAAGCATGTGTAAGGTGATTTTTGCGGGATTTTTGACTTTCCATTTTTGACTGTAATAAACGCCCTCCCTTTTGAAAAAGGCACCGTCCCTGGGGCGTTTATTCGGAACAATACGGTATTCATAATTATTATAATAAGCAAACTTGTAATAGTATAAAGTAGTCAGTAATTATATTTTGCAATGAATCAATGTCACATCAGCTGATAATAAGAGTAATAATGGTATCTGACTCTGCATCTCCATAGCAGAAATTCCCCCTGCCCACACTAAGTTATTTAATATACCATTGTCCAATAGAGGTTTTTTTAGGATGGCTTGAAATAAAAAGATGCACTGAAGTAAAAATGCTGAAAAGTTTGTTCCAAAACTGCAGAAATGACCATACTAATACTGATGGCTGTGTTGTTACTATTGTAAATGCATTTGTTTATATTTGAAAATTTAGTTTATTAAAATGAATAAGTCCTCTACAGGGATGGTGATGATTTCAAATGGAGTAGCTCAATAGACCATTTGCACGATCCCCGAAATGCATCTCATATTGTGCCCATTTCCATCCAGGAACTTTTACCAGAGGTCATGTTTACAAAACAAAATTGTTGTTCGTTCGCATCGCGAAACAGCACCTAAAATTACGATACAAATAGCAACTGGTGTTGAAATTCACGACAATATTTTCGATCGTAACTGTGTCCTACTTGTCACCCCTGCCGGACGATTACACAACTATAGTGCAACGTCACAGATAGGATAAGTTTTCTGGTATTTTCATTACGCTCTTAACCGTATGTTTTTAGCCGACTTGAGGCTGGTACAGGTTCCCGGATGGTACAAGTTCCCGGATGGAAATGGGCACAATACGAGATGCATTATGGGGATCGTGCAAATGATCTATTAACAGCAGCTCTAAGCCCTTCCCATAATGCACCAGGTTTGCATTTTTGTGTCGTTTGCAAGAGGGCACATATAGATTGCTTTTTAGTGTGTATGTGTATCTTTGGTAAAAATGTTAACCCTAAACATAATTTCCTAATGTTAGCACAATTTTCATGGCACTTCGTATAATGGTCTTGGCTAGTGCCCCACAGTTACCCATCTCACGAGTGGGGTCAAAGGTCTTCTAGAGGTCATGGCTCATAAATGGTCAGAGTTATCAAATTGCTTGGTGTTTTCTCATATGTCGATCTAGTTTCATGACACTTTGGTCTTTGGGCAGTACCCCACATGGCAAATTACACTAGAAGAGTCTGGCCAAAATGCCAAGGACAGAGGGTTAGGCACTTCACACAGCTGTTTGAGCCCATGCAAATTGTCTCTTTTATTTTTAGAGCAATTTTAAGCAATGGTGACACAATTATGACAACTAATATAAGTAGGGACATTCAAGAGCTATTACCTCCGCAAAAATCAGAAAAATCCATTGCGGAAATCTTGACATAAAGGCCTACAAAGGTATAATTTGTATGTTATAGTGCCCTCTGTATCCATATTTCCCATAGAAAGACGTGTAAAACTAGAATTTTATGAAAAATCATATTTGCCCGCAATGAAATTTCATCAAATTTACACAGAATGTAGTGAGTGACATAAGTACTCCAAATTAGTTGTCAAAAGTGTGTCGCCTTTGATATTTTTTGTTTTATTCTCATTTTGTCATAATAAATGAGACTTTCAAACAGCTGTGTTCAGCCAGGTACCTTAGCTCTGGTATGCACCTTTATCTTACCTTACCTTTAGTAATCTGTATAAAAGCATGTGATTTCATGTATATGTTGCAAACAAATTGAAACAGTTGTAATAAAATGCTTGCAGAAGATTATGAAACATAAGGAAAAGCGTATGTAGTGTTATTTTGATAATTAGCTTAGCTCTGGTATGCACCTTTACCTTACCTTACCTTTAGTCAGTAACCTGTATAAAAGCATGTGATTTAATGTATATGTTGCAAACAAATTGAAAAAGTTGTAATAAAATGCTTGCAGAAGATTTATGAAGGCATATGCAGTGTTATTTTGTGTCACTTGTTGGAAAATGCAATTTTTACCTCAATATGAGTTCTTGCAAAAGGCGGCAATGTCGAAATAAGATCATAGATTCTGACAAGTTTGTAAAGTGATGCTCAGCATACTGTCTTTTCTGTTTGCAAACATTTTTGTGTAGGTTTTCCTTAAATTAATATAACACAGGAGTTTATTATCAGAAGGCTAATATGACCCATAAATCCAATTCCATGAAAAAAAATGAATACTGTTGTTTCCTGCTTTCTTTGGTGCACCAAAAGGTGATTATTTCAAAATATCTAGAGGAGTTTTTCATCTAATTGTCAAAATGTGAACTGAAATATTCCTTGGGAGTCTCTGCATTCCTGGTGAATGTAGCCTTTAATAATTTATTGTGAATAATAAAAACAACTTTAAAGAAAAAAATAATGAAAATCAACAAAACACCAAAAAAAAAAAGTAAAACAATCAGTATTTTTATTATTATTTATTGTTAAAGGTTACGTTCTTGGGAAATGCAGTGACACCTAAGGACTATTTCGGTTTACATGTTTTGTAAATTAGATGTACCAGTAAATTCTTCTAGACACATTGAAAAAGTACTTTGTGGTGCACCAAAAGAAGGAGGAAACAACAATGGTTTTTATTATTTTGGGACATTTAATTGGATTTCTTGATTCTCTGCTGACAATTAAACACCAGATTTGATTGATTTCAGTAAAGACTTTAAACTAAGTGTGTCGCCATGGAACAATGCTATAGGCTGAGCATCTCTAGTTCAGTGTCATACATTGACAGGAGTTCACTTACCACAACCAATGTATAATTTGAGGGTTTTGTTGGGATAAGCTTTACCAAGTAGTGATGTTGAGGTGATCTTATTAATATCACTGTAATAATTGAAATAAAATAAAAAGATTAAAAGCAAAAATGGCCATGGAAGGGAAGATTGGTCTTCTGTGAAAGAAGAGGGAGAAGACTTGGACCCTGATGGGTAACCCCAAAAGGTTAAATCTCACTAAATTACTTATTCACAGTCTTTGAAAAAAATGACAACTTTGAGCATGTTTCTTTCACATTTAAAACTCCCACAGAGGAAATACAGCAATATCGTGCCAAAGTACAAGATAAATTCACCAAATCTTAAACATATGGTGACCAGAAAATTGTTAGTTATGGAGTGCTTTTGGTGAAGTGAGAGCAGTGGTGCGGGATTGGGCGTTTGGCAAGGAAGTGCATCACGGATCGAGGAGGAGGAGGAAGAGGAGGAGGAGGAAGAGGAGGAAGAGGAGGAGGAAGAGGAGGAGGAGGAGGAAGAGGAGGAGGAAGAGGAGGAGGAAGAGGAGGAGGAAGAGGAGGAAGAGGAGGAGGAAGAGGAGGAGGAAGAGGAGTATTATTATTATTATTTCGAGAATTTGTTATAAAGCAACCAATGCTTATGATTTTAGTACCAGTAGATAGCTAAGGTCTACCTCTTTCCATTGATGCCAAAATAAGTACCAACATACCCATTATGGTGTCACAATGATGTCACAAATTGCACGAGTAAACAAAATTGTCAAATTCCACAGGCAGTTTATAGTAGGAAGAAATCCAATTTAGCACCAAAAAGGTAGGAATATTGGATTTTCATTTTTTCCATCAGTTTTTGGCTCTAAATGATGGCAAATGGCTAATGTTATACAAAAGTTGCTATCCAATCCATCACAGCATACTATACCAAATATCTGGAAGCTCTTGCATTTGAAATAAACTTAAAGGCACTATCAGTGATTTGCTAAATCAGAAAATAAAAATAAATCATCAAAAATGAGATTTTTGCATGTCTGTAACGAGTAAAAAGTATCTTAACATACCCTACAAGTTATAAGACCAAAATCCATCTATAATTATAATAAGGACAAAATCTGATATTTTAGTCATTACTGTCTGTACAGACACTTATTACAACATGTAATTGAATGGAGATGCATATCTTTGAACACTAATTTTTGTCTTCTTTTTGTCCAATTTTCAGGTGCAAAAAATTATGAGAATTCTACTGACTTCACTTTTCAAGCTGTTTCTGCAAATTTTTAAATATTTTGACTCTTTTGGATGGATCAGTGATAGTGTTTTTGATAATGAGATTCAAAATCATTAAATTTGTCTGTGTTTATTTTTCCGTGAAATAAAAAAACAAACAATTTTGAGCAGCAATACTTCATAAGGACCTTTCTGAAGGCTGAAGGGTAAAATAGTAAATTGTAAACATTTTTGTCCATAATTAAACATTTTCACTTGACATGCATTGGTACCTTTAAAAATATATTTTCTACAAATCATGGGTCCTTTGGTGAAATGAGGTCTATTGGCAGGCACCCCCCGGGATACCACTGTGAAAGAATTTTGTTTTGGAGGCAATGCAGTCGATTCGCAATACAATGCGTTTGCTCAGTTAACCCCAAAATAGTGCATTATGGGGAAGGTCAAAAGGTCTAAAGCCTACTTGCTACAAATATAAAACAAAAAGGCATTATTAACTTATTTGTTATTTGTTGACAATCCTTGGTTTTAGGTTTTCCTATTTCACCTCATAGCTGCCATATGAAGATTTGTGTTAGGGTTTAGGGTTAGGGTTAATGTTCCTTAACCCTAACACAAATCTTCATATGGCAGCTTTAAGATGAAATAATAATAATAAAAGCTCTTAAAATCAAGGATTGACATGCTAGGGCTGGGACAGTCGGGCGGGTATTCAAGTCCCCGCCTGATCTTGACTTTGGCCTTTCACCCCCCCCCCTCCGAGGTATAGGGCATCAACCAGATTCCGCTAGAGTTGTCTGTCCTGAGCCATCTTCACCGGTTCCTGCCGGCTCTTCCCTACTCCCTTGGTTTTGACATCAATGGCTCAGCACCAGGTGTTCTGTGGATGGCCTCTTCTTTTTCCCTTGGGGTGTCCAAGCAAGACCTGTTATGCTGGATATTAGTTTGCATAGTGTGTCCTAACCATCCCCATTTCCTCTTCCTGATTTCTTCAACTGGTATTTGGTTTGTACTTTGCCAAAGATCTGTGTTGCTAATATTGTCAGGCCACCTTATCTGCAGGATTCTTCGAAGGCAGTAGTTTATGAAAGAGTGTGTTCTCTTTTGATGGTTATCTTTGTTGTCCTCCATGATTCTGCCCCATACATTAAAACTGATTTTACATTTGAATTGAAGAGGTGTTTAATATTTTAGAGTTCCATAGACCTTGACTTTCACGGGACTGAATTCCAGTAAGGGGTTACCCGAATGTCAAGTCTTGAAAGTTAAAATCTTTTAATTTTGACACTGCTTATGAATACAATCTGCTAATATAGCCACATGCCCACAGCCCAGAATGGACATATTGAAAGCTAATTACTTGACCTTTCAAACTCCTAGAACTCCCTACATTTCCCTTTTGGGAGGGGTATATGAAGGCCGGTTGCATTTAAAATATGCAAATATGGGTCAGGTATGGAGATACTGCCTATATTTTTAAGGTTGTATATTTTCATAGGTTTAATTGTTTGAATCAGCCAGGTCTAACTTGTCTTAATTGGGTTAAACTTTGTCTTAATTGGGTTAAACTTTGTCTTAATTGGGTTAAACTTTTTCTTAATTGGGTTAAATTTTGTCTTAATTGGGTTCTACTGGGTTTCCAACTAGGTTTTCAAAAACCAGTTCAGCCCATTGTAACAGTGTTTTTGAAACCTAACTTACCATTATTTAAGCAACTTATATCAGGTAAATACAGTTCCAGTCCTGTTGAAAAGTGTCTCCCATTTTCAGATAAAAACCAGCAGAACCCAGTTAAACCCAGTTGAATCTAGATACTAGAACTCATCCCTGAGGTTGATTCACATCCATCCAGATACAAACCATTGTGTCATTAATCTAAACAACTCTTATCTTTTATTTTGTTTCAGATTGTGAAGCCACAGAGATCCCGACACTGTAAACTATGCAACAAATGCAGACTGGACATCGATCACCACTGTCTGTTTCTCCTCGGCTGCATCGCCAAGAACAACCATCGCCATTTTGTCATCTTCATCTTCCTCACGTTGGTGAGCCAAGTGCTGTTCCTGCTTCACGCAACACGATGGTTAGCTCTCACATACCCACACGGCACATGGTGGGATCTCGCCTTACTCGCCTGTCAATTCCAGCCCTGGGTGCTCGCACTAATGATGCTCAATTTTATGTCTATTTTTTGGGGTGTTTCACTACTCAAATTCCAGCTTAGAGTTATTTCTTATGGGTTGACCACATTGTGGAAGCCCTGCAAGCACTCACACGGTCACATGAAACTTAGCTACCGCATGAGGAATGTTCGCAAC
Organism: Ophioderma brevispina; assembly: GCA_023653785.1. Classification (NCBI taxonomy): domain Eukaryota; kingdom Metazoa; phylum Echinodermata; class Ophiuroidea; order Amphilepidida; family Ophiodermatidae; genus Ophioderma; species Ophioderma brevispina. The sequence continues at coordinate 11,836 of JAMKCH010009532.1, read as the reverse complement.
TTTTTTGCGGGCAAGAGGACTTACACTGCATCTGAAATATTCAAAATGTATCCTGTGTGATTCTTTTAACAAGCTTTATTAAAATCTAAAAAAGACCGTACAGATAAATCAGGATACGGGATGGACGTATCCATCCCATACAGGATAGCACAGAATACACAATGACATAAAAAGACATTACTATATCCAAGAGGAAACAATATAAAAGTCCCTGAAACCCGCAGGGACGATATTCCACAGTGGTATTACACAGGTAAGATAATAAGGAATTTATAGCCACTACATCTTTTAAAAATGTGGAAAAGAGTCGTCTTGGGAGAGTGTGAACAAAGCCCTTGTTAGATCTTGAGGTAGGGACACTCCTCCCAAGAGGGCTCTTGTCTTGAATTCCACAGTGCATAACTGCACAAGAGTGCGATTTTAGACAGGTCATTATGGACAGCATTCTTTGGTTTAGAACCAATAAATTTGAATATTGCACTAACCCTCTTATTATTTTCTTTGGTAATAAGACCCCGTGAGCCAACTTCGACACAATTAAGTTCACCCTGGTAACCCCTTGCGTTGATGTCCGACAATAAAGATGTATACCTTTCGGTTCTTAAGGAATGTGAGCTTGTCAATGTTCATTCGAACGAACATTAAGTTCTACAACATGGATACGTTTCTTGACATTGTCAACAATGACAAGATCCGGGCGTTGACTGGTTGGAAGAATGTCGGGCGGAATGGTACCCCCGCTGATAGACGAGCCCGGGATGTCTGCATAGAGTTTAAATGCAGATACGGCATGTTCAGAAATTATTCTTTGAAGGTGTTTAACAAGAGAAGCAAGGATGGAATTATGCCTCCATGTATATCTTACCTTGAGCGAGTGGAGAGAAGTGAAATAGAGCAATTATTAAGAACATGATGGAGGGTTTCCTTGTTAGAACAGAAATTGCACTTAATATTGCTGCGCTTGCCCCAAGTACGCAGGTTGGTAAACGTTGGGAGAAAGTCGATACATGCCCTAACTGCAAACTCAAGACACCCCGAGGCAGGTCATAAATAATAGATCTCCATGTAAGATCAGAGTTTTCGGAATCAATGAGTTTAAGCATGTTCCCTTGCTGGATAAGGGGTTGGATATATCCCCTCCAATATTCTCTACGGTGGGTGATGAGAAGGCTTTTGATGTTCCTTGACCTTCGTCCATTTTGGCGTAGGATCGGAAGAGTGATGGATGTTGTTTTTTTTTTTTTTTGCAATTTCGACATTTTCTGCATTGAATAATCCAGGCTTTGCATTCTTCCGCTTCCAGAGATTTTCTCTAGATAATTTGGAACGAAGGGCGTGAAGAACGCGATCATCAGCCTTCATCATACACCTGCCGTAAGCAAGCGAATACGATTCCAGATAAACATCGGAGAGCTTTGGAATACCAAGGCCATCAGGGCTATGTATAATGGCTGGAGTGGACCCTTTAGATGACATTCCAAGTACGATTTGATTACATTCGTGTGAATATGATCTAACATTTCCAGCTGGGTATCTGTAAACTCATGAACAGTCAAAAGATATCTAAGAGATGGGATTGCATATTGAACATAAACCCTTAGCTTATACTCATTACGGATAGCTGAACTATCAATGTTAGAGATAAATTCTGACAGTTTAGAAGACATCAGATCAAATATGTCCTGGGATTTCCACGAAATGTAATCAAACAGCCTAGGAACTTCTCAGGAGCATCTTTAACAGTTTTAAGATGTTTAACATGTTCAATAAAGCTTGTTTTAATTGTATTTATAGTATTTTCATTACCAAAGGTATAGGAATTTGGTGAAGGTAGGGAATAGTGGGTAGGAATAAACCTTTTTAATGTTTTGGTTGTCTTTAGCAATTTATTCCACTTTAAACTTGGTTTACCATTGAACGTTGGGATATTCCAGATGAATTCCATACCCCCCATGGACAACTGGGATTGAGTATATAATTCATTTGGAATAGCCATTTCAGGTCTTGATCAATTTATGTGTGTCATATGTAGTGCATGTTGACACCCAATAATAACTTCTTAACCCAAGCTAAAAATGTTTACACCCTTTAATGCATACTTTGATCTCTGTACAGATTTAAGTTTTCTGAAAGAAATTTGAAATTTTTGTATTTTTACATGACTGTTGCAACACAACAGCTTCTGGGGCACTTTATGACAGACATCTGCTTAGACAAAATTTAAAAAGTACAATCCTGTTCACATGGATTTTCAAAATCAAATTTTTATATATTTTCCCTTTTTTTAAAAGCAAAACTGCTCTTTGATGTTCATTTTTTTTGCTTTACTTACAAAAAGAGTAATAACAAAAGGTGGGCCAAATTGGCAATTTTGTGCTCCTCGACTTGCTTGCTTGCAGTATTGAGAGAATGTACTGTGTGGGTTGCCTTTTGTTATTAGCCAATCAGAATATAATTATGCAAATTAGTTCTTTAATATGAACATATGGTGATGACGGATGACGCGCGTAATGCCAGTGTGCACCACTACCAGCATATAGAGTTTCATATAAAATTGGATCGATGGAGCCCGGATTTATTGGTCGAGCTACGAGTTGCAAAACTATTGGGCGAGACGCAGTCGAGTCCAATATTTTTAAAACTCATAGCGAGACCAATTAATATTGGGCGTAAATCATCCAATTTTATCATTATCATGTTTTGAATCTGATATTTTCCCACACTTGGACTCCTCTAAACATAATAAGGTATAAAATTGGATCGATGGAGCCCAAATTTATTGGTCAAGCTATGAGTTGCAAAATATTGGGTGAGATCTCATAGCGAGATCAATAAAGTTTGGGTGTAAATCATCCGATTTTATGATTGTGTTTTGGATCTGATATTTCCAACACTTGAGACTCCTCAAAACATGATAACCTTGCAAATTGGTAATTGCCTTCTACTAAAACTTTTGTTATAAGTCACTCTGAAAAAAATATGCAAATGAAGTACTTAATATACATATTTCATCAGTGGCGTATCTTGGGTTGCTTTTGGGGTGTGCGACCCTGGGGGTTCATGCCAGAACATGGAAAATCATTATTTTCATCATCTTTACATGCATATTCATTTTGTCAATTACTTCAACCATGTTCTTTAATCTACTCAAATAGTCGGATAACTTATTTTGGTCGTTGTCCCCACTGGCGTAACAGGCGGGGGGGGGCAGGGGGGCAGTTTGCACCCCCCCCCCCCACGACGACTTTGACCGGGAAAAAATGGACAAAAATCATGATAAATCAGCCGATTTTAGCCCTCTGACCGGGAAAAATTGGCCTTTTAACCCCCCTGAGAGGGAAAATTTCCCAAGACTGGGAAATTTGCCCCCTCAGAGCGGGCAGGCCCATTACGCCACTGGAACTTGTCCCTATCATGTAATTACAGAATGCTTGGTTGTGAAATCATAAACGAAAGCATGACACAGGTGGTGAAAATCAGATTTTGAGAAGAATAGAAACAAGTGTGAAAGTCAGGGTTATTGTATTCAATTATACTTTTTTCTTTTCATGTCTTACAGTATACCTATTTCATGCAAAAATGTGATGTCCCATTGAAACACTCAGTAAATGCTAACGCTGAACTTTACACTTGAACAGTTAATGTGCAAAGTTCAGCAAAGTTGTAGTTTGCTGTGTGTTAAAATGGAAATACCATGATGTATGCTGAATTTGAGGAGGCCTGGAAAGCAAAAAAATATTATATTTCTATTTTTCTATATTACATAGAAAATAATGTTGGGTATAATTTATGCCCAAGTCCATTTCAAGATCTTGCAATCTTTAAGGTCAAACTAAAGGTCAAACAGTCCTATATATATAAAATACTGGCTTTGTTTTCATTATTCATGCAAATCCTTTGAAAAGAAACCAATATCGACATCTTAGGGTCAATGTTACTAAGATACGGTCATTTCATACCTGCCGGGCATGCTCATTTTAGCCAAAAATGTGAAAAGTGGGCAGCTGCAGCACAGAAACTTTCATGTGAATGAGTTGAACCTGAAATTTCAGCCTATAATCCATTTCTCTTCCTCCATAGAGTGATGTTATAACCTAGACGCAGCTTTTACGCACGCATCACATGTGCTGTCTTTGTGCGTTTGTGAAAAACGCCGTCGCTTTAAGCCAGCGTGCGCGGTTTACCTCGTACGACCATCAATCTCGCGCTGACGTCACTGCACGGAGGTAGAGAAATGGAGTATAGCCAAGATTCTTCCATTCATCAACTGTGGGTTAATTTGAAGTGGATCAGGTGTAAACCATTGGGTGATTTGACTGGAATGACTTCTTACATAAATTGTTTCTTACAGGACGACTTTTAAAGTATTATCTTTGACGGAAGTTACGGTCATTTGCACAAATGATCGAGGACTACTTCTTCTTGTAAAGTATATACCACAGTACATGTACATAAAAAGTCTAGGTCTATATTCATTGTTTTTATACATGTTGTATATATTTTTGTACTAATTTAAGTGCCATATACTTGAAGTTATTGAATAATGTAATCTGGTGGTAAATACAGTCCCTCTTCTGATAAAGGAGACATGATCCTGCCATGGATGAGACAAGTTGAATCTGTCATTACTACCACAAAGGCCCATTTTGGGGCTTTTGAGGTTTATTTCATGCACTTTTTCAGGTTTTTTTCACCAGTTTATGGGTTTTTAGAGTGGTACCGAGTGGCATCTCTGTCCGTAAAATGCTAGCATGTCCAATATCCTGTGTGAGAAAACACATAAAAAATTAACATAATATTGAACTTTCTTGAGCGATAGCTGAGACACCAGAGAAACCATGGAGAAAGTTCAGTTGTTTCATGTTCTATTTCTATCACAAATCTGCTTGGAGGGGTTGAGCATGCTGCAATGGGTGAGACCCCAAGCACATGACTTGCCTTATGATGCCCTTGGTCATTCCCACTCTAAGGAACACCTCAATACAAGTAGAGGAGTAGACCGGTCGCTCTATCACGCTGGGTACCATGCCAACTCTGCCCTTCATGCTGCCACTCTTCGTTTATACACAATTTACCACATATTTTGAGATACTACCTATATTTTAGGATATTAGCCATGGTTTATACATGATACTAAAATTGGCTGTTGCTGGTGTGGCTTTTCTGGTGGTGCAGCAGAAAGTGATAGATATGGAGGTAAGAATGGATATTAATTTGAAAAAAATAATTTATATTGTTGCAATTTTGAAATGTCTTAAATGCTGACTCGAGATTTCTCTCACTTTTCTAACAAATTGTGTTTTTAGCATATACATGATGGTTTTCTTCTTATTAATCACTTTTTGAAATAGCTAAGCTCAAATCGATGTCCCATATAGAAATCACAACCTTGTAATAAAATTCCAGATCCAGAATTTTTGGTATATGCGTATCTGTGGTATGTATACTATCAGATAATAGTAGTTTAATCAAACCGAAAAAAAATCCAATTCATCTCAACTTTCAGAATTTTGCATTATAGGTGATTATCTTTAGTTCTAGTTGACTATTTTTATTCATACACAGAAAAATATATTTCCTTCCAAATCTCTGAGTCAATCCTTAATTCGAATGAGGATTATTTTACATGGTGCTTAAACAAATGAAATGTAATCATTAGTTGCTCTGGTATATCCTTATGTATAGTGCCAGAGAGCCATTGACACAGGCAATTTGATTGCAGCTGAAAGGTAGAAAATCAAAATCAGGTGTCTCCGAAAGAATTACACCAACTATGGTGATTGAACATACGCAAAATTCAAGTATCACATTTGAGAAATTTAAAAAGAATCTTAAACCACAATTACTTTTTAACATTTTAATATAAACATCACTCGATTCGGTTCTGTAGTTTTTGAAGAAATAAGCGATTATGTAACGCATGTCTTGGGACACTTCCTTCCAAGTTGCTCACAATAATGCAGATTTGATTGTAACTCGTGTTTTTCTTTCAAGCCGTCTCCTTTTCATTTCCCAGAACCGGCCTTGTTTTAATATTTGGGTGAGTTCAATGCCATTTTGTTCGTTTCGTTATAGTAATAAACAATTACTGTGACAACAAGAAACACAAACCTGTAAATAACAAGAATGGTCATCTTTATTAGAAAACAACACCAATAAAATCTGTAGAAAATTGTTAAATATGTTAGTTGAACTAGGGGGTGGCACTGCATAGAATGAATTGAGAAGTTTAATAACTACTTTAACCGGTGGATAAACTGAACAATAAGATTATTTACAATAGTATTTTATTCAAATTAGACATCTTCTGCCCAATAAGAGGGTGGATTCTACATTTAAATAATAAGGCATGATTTGAGTGCAAATTCAAAATTCCCGCGTTTTAATCTATACTCGGTTAATATTAAGTAACTGGCACGACACAAGATGGTTGGTCAACATTTGTCGCCCATACAAATGGCATTTTTTGGTTTTCAGATATGTCGAAATTGGTCATAACATTACTCTGGTCAGGCAGGAATTAGATTAAAATTCACCGAAATCCTCCTTGCAAGAAGACAATCTTGAACAATGTTAAGAAGTACCGTGGAACGGGTACAAGTCAAAATTTGAACAAGAGTCGCTGTGGAAGACGGAGAACCGCCCAAACTTTACAGAACATTGCAGTCATCAGAGAAGTCTTCGTCTAAATCCAAGACCAAGTTGCAGACGTAAAACATGTGCAAACACATCCACAGATCAAGCTTTAACAGGATTACCCACTTAGACCTGAAATTTGAAAGAATTATGATTATTTTTTTTACAATGTTTTACTGTATAATTATCACTTTATACAAATGTGTTACATGGTTACATAATCGCTTATTTCTTCAAAACTACTGAACCGAATCGAGTGCTGTTTACAATTAAAATATTGAAAAATAATTGTGGTTTAAGATTCTTTTTAAATTTCTCAAATGTGATACTTACTTTTGAAGTTATGGTCCCCAATAGTTAGGGTGTAATTCTTTCTGAGACACCCTGTAGTGACTTCAGATGGTTTGAAATCAAGTCTAAATTAAGTGAGTTGCTATATAGAAATCATCAGGTTTCCCTAGTGAATGTAGCAGTTGTAGTCGTGTTACTGATGTATTACGTGGGCAATTTTCATGGAGTAACCATGGTCAGGTCATGATCAATCTGGTTATCATAGATAGTGCATGTGACATCCATGCATTGATCATAACTGACTATGGCGTTCCAAATAAATACAATGACCCCAGATCTCCACAGGAGGTGCTTTCTATAAGTGTCTTTGAATTTCATTTGGAGTAGCGTATTGCTTCACCAACCTTTCCCCTCCTGACTCCCCTGTGTGTGGAGTGCAACTGCATCAATGCATCTGATTAAAAAAATTTGGTCAGTTTTGATGCACATTGTGGCAGCCTTGTGCATAAATGTACTTGATGTGAGGCAGTTGAGAATGTTTTACATGTACTGTGCGTATCTGACATTGGATTTATACATGTGCATCATAAAGTATTTAATAATGCATCTGACAATGTTGTGTTTCAATCAGGTGTGAGGTATTCTAATTTTGGCTGATGGATGTGCAAGGGTGGGAGAAAATTCATTAATCCACTTGACTAATCCACAGACTAAGCCAAATAGTCAATGTGCATGGTGATAGAACGTAATGTGCTGTATACTTTTTTAGACAGGTTATGAATATTAATAAGCTCATTTGCATATTTTCATAAAATGTGATAAAACCACAGTATTGGGGCCATCTCAGCTATGAACCACATAATTCTTGATTACTGGTCGATGGCAGTTCCTATCTTATAAATGATTGGAAATTAGGTTAAACATACCTTGAATTATAAATCTGAGGATCTATCTAAGGAGACTAAATCTAAGGAAATGGTGGGATGTTTTAAGACAGGTGGAAGAACTCTGCCTGTGGCGATGATCTTCCAATAAATATAAAAGCATCAGCCCTGCGTTATCAGGCCAAATATATAACATGGTTCCAACCTGAAAACACTTTCACTCTCCAATTGGATGTTATATAACTGTATCTATTGTTCTGCAAGCCTTGGTTTAAAGTATTCCTATTAAACCACTTCCAAAATTTTCATTAGGAGGCTTAGCACCCGGGCTTAGCATAGCCACAGTTACATGATAAACACTGGTTGTATTGAGCTACATGTAAGCACGCAGGAGCCATGCTATTCTGTGTTACTTGAACTTAGGCCATATTAAAATAAAAAGGGGGTTGTCTCAAAGCCTCCTGTGTTATAAAATATGCACGTTGGATTCGCCTGAAAATTTACCCTTTACCTGGACCAGTCTAGGCATTTCCTGGGCTCGCACACCAAGGATTTAGCGGTAAAGATTGGATGGTTGTGACATGGTGCCTACACACTTGTGTGGGCAGACCAGCTGAGATCATGTTACAGTTTCATTGAAAAACAGCCGGGAGGCGAGACATTGTGTTACGAAATCATGGTAGGTTCTGGCACAGAATTGACTATGTCTTGTGAGCTTTACCATGGTTCAGCTTCCACTGTGCTTAAAACAATGAAAAACACTGAAGTGAAATCAGGGCCAAAAGTGACCCAAGTCTGGGGAAAAGATTTTAAACATCACAATTTTTCTCTTTTTCTTTTTTAAGAAACCTTTTTTTAAATAAAAAATTACCTCAAAATTGCTCAATTTGAAGTTATGGAAAATATTTTCTGGAGCAATAAGACACTCTGAGTGCGTAGTATGATAATAAAAGAGGCATGGCCCAAAATGGTGTAGTGTATTTGTCATCAGTTGTTTATCAAACTTGTTGCCACCCAGTAAGTTAGAGCAAATAATTACATGTTCTTTTAAATTTTAACATTCACAACATAAAACATTATTTTAAAAAATGCATTCTGCATGATAGTTTCTTTCAAAATTCAAGAAGTTTTGAGGACAAACTTTTTGGATTGTGCCTTTTATGTAATAAGTGGTTGGAACCATACACAAAATAATGGTTATAAAGGAGGAGTGTTAGAAGGAGTTAAAAGAATTTAAATTTTAAAAGGTAGAAAAACTTTTTTTTTTTTGTCTTATAAACAGGAATTTTTTAAATGCAAGTCAATGATTATAGCCCAATATTACGAAATTAAAAAAATTTGCTAATCAAAATTTTGTTGTGTGTGTAATGTGTATCTATGGAGGTACTTTTAACCACTATTTTCTCACTGTACAGTATGATATGTATACCATACTTCTCTTGAGTTTTGATTTAGTGATGTAGTCAGGGACAGAATTAGACAACCAATCGTTGTTGACGTAATTCTTACCCCTAGGCATTTAACCAAATGGCTACGGTATTGTCATTGATTGTCTGCGTGTGTTGTGTGTGTGAAATGCTGCATGTGTTATCTCAAGATCCCCAATGCTGGGATCATGAATTGTTTGGAGAAGACATGAGATATAGAATACGAGATGCCGATACAAGCCAATGTTGAAGAATAGGCCGACCCCGTAACCGTCTTTGAAAATATGAATATTCATTTACGGTATCCATTCGAAAGTTGAACTTGCACGCGGGCATGCGCCGTAACCTTTGGCCTGGAACGGCTACATCTTCTATGCAAATGCCTGACTTGAATATAGGAATAAATGGTACACCACGCTATGGACTTATGGAAATAAGTACGCACGGCGGGAAAAGTGGTTACGGCTTTTGAGCTGGTGTTTGCTATCTAGTGTTTATAAAGAGAAAATATGTGGAGAAAAGAAGTCCCCATAGAGGTCTACATCAAGTTTGAGGGAGAAGAACCTTTGACCTCATTTCCAGATCCAGGGGTCAATTTACAAGGTAAAATTTCTTAGGTTATGTTATCTCAAGAAACTGCTAATGCTGGAATTATGAAACTTGTTTTGATGATGACCCCATAGAAGGTCTATGTCAAGTCAGTGGAGAATGACTTTGACCTCATTTCTAGGTCGGGTCAATTTTACAATTGGATTCTGGGGTTGTATTATCTCAAGAAACTGCTATGCTGGACTTAATGAACACTTTGTTTAATAGATGAACCACCTTTGAGGTATATATCAGTTCAATGAACTTGACCTATTTCCAGATCACAGGGTCAATTCGAAATTGTCACCTGGTGAGGGGTTTTCGACATGAGCCTTATCTGATATCTGAACATGTCCTGCCCAAATTTCCACATTCAAAAATCATTGGTAAGCTAATCTGTTCCAGACGGTAACAATCAATTTGAACAGTACTTTGGGTTCAAAGGGCTTAATCTAAGTCTAGTCATTTGGATATTGTGCTATAAAAATAAGAATAAGAATAATAGCTTTAAAAATCACTGTTTGGGGAAGGAAAAAATTGCATTATTCATTAGGATATAATGAGTTTGTTACTAGGGACTGTCGTAGGAAAATCCTCATAGAGACTGCCCAATCATGCAGAATAGGTTGCAAAATTTATATTCATGTCCTCTAAATGCCAAAGCAATACAAAGGGAGGCGTGAGCGGAAAACAAATTTGCCCCTATGCCTCAGGAGTGAATAACAAAAGCCGATTCACCCCATTAACTACTGCATGAAGTTACATTAATAATAATTAGCCTAAGTGATGATTTTTAAGGCAAACAATTAAATGTATGAGGTTTTATCCTTAGTGCCCCAAAAGCCAAATGATTTGCAGGTTCCAACTTCAGTATGTTAAATTTTAATTCACCTGTGTTTTTAAAGCGGCACTGGCACATTTTCACAAAATATTAAAATATGTTCAATTGCCTCTCAATGATACACTAGGAATTGGAGAATAGAGATACATTTTGCCACATAAAAATAAAATACTCAAAATACAGATAGGAGCGTTAATAAGGGGTTTTAAAGACATTAAGGGTAATTGTAGGCTACTTTAAGTTTTCCACCTTAAATCAACCCCCCCCCCCAAATGTGTATATTAATGAAAATACTTCATAGCTCCGTTAATCATAGACTCATTACAAAACCACAAAGGTCACAGACTGCGGTTAAATCAGGGTTCATGCCGTTGGGAAACATGGCTACGGCATGCCATTTCTTGTAGTAAATGGCATTAACGTCTCGTATGGCTGAGTAATGTTGCCTGGACATTATTACAAAATCCTTCTGTTTACACATAAGGACGCTGATTGGGTCTTATCATTTCAGGTGAGGGCTAAGGTATATAAAAGTTTACAACCTGCAAAAGATCAATTTTGAAAGATCTTGAGGTGCCACTATTTTTCAAAAATGTTGCCAGTTGTCTCGTTAAGAATTGTTTCATAAGGAATAATTCACAAAGTTCATGAAATGATATAACACATTATATAAATTTTAAATTTATTCACCAATACTGATGTAGAAAACACCACTCCAAATTACATGGGTAATATTGCAAATGTGATGAAATTTAGGACCATTTCAGCTTCTTGGATTAGACTGAAACATTGTAAGGGAACAAACCAAAATGTTGATGAGCGTCAATTAAATGTAATTTTTACATTGGGGCCTCTAAAATGGAACATTATTCAGTACTACTTGATCTTTTGGTTCCTATTTTATTATATTATTATTAGGTTATTAGTCAGTATCTTCTTGTGATTGATGCAATTTCTTAATACCACAGAATTATAATATGAATGTATAGGTACTGAACATATTCTTCCAGGAAATATGGAATAATATTACTTAGTCATTTGTGTTTCATATTCATTAGTAGGTGTTTGTAAAAGGGGCATTTTGGCCCTCAAAATCGCAAATACAGAATCCTGTCAAAGCCCATCACCATACACGTAAAACCACTAGAATCCCTCAAACCACGTAATCA
>JAMKCH010009531.1:0-41829 GCA_023653785.1 Ophioderma brevispina | reverse complement strand
TTGATACTACTTCCGGTTAAATCAGGGGATCCCAAAGACGATCGGAACAAGCACCTTTCATAAGATTGAGAAAAAAACTATACAACTAAATCAACAGTTGAACACGTCCTTCAAAGTAGGCATAATGACATGCCTGTGCCTTTTTAATATCACGTGCCAGTCTCTTTTTGAACATGTCCTTTCTTAACCATACACACAATATTTTTTTTGAAAAGTATGTGACAGTCTATTCAATGTTATTTTATTATACAACTAGTAAAAGAATACATGAACTCAGTTACAATGAGACAAGGGTTATTTACATATATTATTATAGACCGGACACCAGAGATTGTAATAAACACAAAACAGGCTATCAATATCTACACACAGTAGCATCATGGTCCAAATTTAAAATACCTACATTTTTCTACTATATTCTGGAATAAATCTGAGACGCTCGCGACCGATCACAGTGAGTGTTTGCGCCGAGCGTAGCCTGCAACAAAAGTACAATTGACCTCGGCTGAATTGGCCAATCGCTACAGATTTACGTTACAAGGACGCTTGCTACTAGGTCAAGTGTAGCTGTGCATACGCGGTTAACGCACAATATTTTAACGACGCTGTGCTCAGATTTGATTCCAGACATAATAAAAAATTGTTTCAGGACAGATTCCAAATGCATCATATTTTACATCTTTACAGGGTGGGGGTATGATGTCCAAATCCAGCAATCCACATAGATACCATATGGGAAAGTTTGTTCCCCTCCCATAAAACTGAGACCAATATACCTTGGTCTCAAATAAAATATGAACAGCTTGCAAAAGTGTAAAGTAATTATATCTGGAATCTGTAAAACAGACAAATATTGTAAGATCTTTCTAAATCAATCGAGACATTTTAAAAAGGTTGACATTCGCTTGAATAAGCAAAGCAAATGAACCTTTTAGCTATTTTTTCAAATACCTTGAAACAAATCACCGCACGGATTGCGTATTTTACTGCCCCATTCCCAAAAGGAATATTTTCAGCTAAATTACAACTTAATTAGACGGACAGTTCCTATTAGGAATCTTACCCCTCTCATCGCAAAAAGTTTTTTTTAAAGAAGACGGAGATTTCCAGCGAGAAGCACCCTCAATTTCTTTTGAACCCAGGTTTGGCAATTGGAATGCTTATCAAGGTATAGATTACACCTGAAGTAAATAAGCCGAATACGCCGTCTTATGTAATAAGATGATGATTTAGTCAGTTCTGTCCATGAACGACGAAAATTCAAAGGCATGTTCTATAGGAACTATTACGATTGCAGGCAAGTCAAAACAAGGTTTGCGAGTTTTCATTCATGCGGTTTGTCCAATAAACCTCGAAACGTGCTTGGTAGGTGGTCTACAACTGATCAAAATTGCCAATTGGAGAGAAATGTGTATCCTCAAAAATCTCCTACCTGTTCACTTTAACATCTAATGCACATACAAACCATATCAAAAATGGGGGGAAGGCCAAAAGAGCAAGCTCGAAAACATGAACCAGGGCCCGAGTTCCCCCAGCCAGGACACCCTGCCCATATGTGGTGTGATCAAGCAAAATGAGACTAAAGTCGGTCATATTCAATTTTACTTTCCGGTTAATGTCTGCACCCTTGCAAAAGCTAAATTATGCAGAAAACCCCCATGAATTGACCAATCCAAAGATAAAATCAGTGCTGAAGGGTGGCAAAAAAACCATAGGAACAAAAGACATTTTCATCTGTTTGGGTATATCTCAAAATCAATATTTGCGACCTCCGACTCATTTTGCTTAATCACATCACATATTAGGTTACACGATGACTGCTCCACGATTTAAGATAACGAGAGGGGTAGCGTTCTTCGCCACAATCATTTCTTCCATACAATTTGGCGCTGGTTGCTCACATGAGTCCATATAGTGACAGTAGGTACGTATATTGCAAGATGGAAGGAGTTCTGTTCATTTAGTTCTTTTTGTCACAATAGACTCAGTATGACATCCAGTGCAAACATTTTTAATTGGAAGAATGCATTGTAGCAAGAACACTCAACCTCCACTTAGTCAGTCTTGGCACCTCTTTTCATTGATTCAACATATTCTGGGCTGCTCTCTTTACTGGCACCAAAACATACACATAAGTATTTTACATACTACTACATTGTAAATCCGCGACAGTGACATGTATAAACAGTGTGTTTAAAGTAAGGAGAGATTTCAAGTTATCCATCTTTTCTGTGATATGATTTCATATAGATTAGATGCTCAATAGATTCCCTACCTTTTATTTGGTTACAGAAATAACTTAAAATGAAAACAAAAGGTGATTTGTGTATGCTTATATTTCAATATAAAACATAGGCTGAATTTCATATTTGCTCCTATATGAAATTAGAAATTTCACAATTGTTGTACCAAAGAAACAGTTCTCAGTTTAATCCTTACAGATGGAGATATTTTTGATATAAAACTTTACACCAGTGCCAAAATCAGAATTTTCACATTTTATCGGGACACCTGTTATTTGAAATCTCTCGTTGCACGTTTAATAAAGGCTGCTAATTGTTTAAGCATTTAGATTCTAAATATGGCATTAAATTTCTAAATGCAATGTGTTTAGGTTCTAAATGCAATGGCTCATATTCTACAAAGGAATTTGGCAAAATGAGCTAAACAATCCTTTTTCTCCAAAGTAGTTGAGTGGACAAGGAAAAATTCTTTAAATTATGAAAATGGCTTGATATTATATGTTCATACAGATCTCAATACAGATGGAATGTTTTTTATTATTTAATAAAATAAATCAATAACAAATTTGGTGCCTTTAACATAATTTTATATATATATCCCTAATCCACCTTATTACCTAAACATTCATTAAATGGGTCAATGCATTTAAAGTTAGGCAAGTGTTGTTAAAGATAAAACATTAACACCTTTTTTAAAATGTTTCAGTTACCAAAATGTTTGTGTACTGAAGCTGAACACTAGCTGCATGTTAAATGTGTTATGTGTGTAAATATTGTTTAGCTTCCACGCTAAAGGTGCAACAAGAGATTCAACATACCTGGTGATTCACAAAGACTTAAGATTTAGTGTAAAGTATGATCGGGGGGGGGGGCGGGGGGTCACATTAGGAAATGGATATAGGGGTAAGGCTGGCGCTTCGAAAACCACGGGGGAATTCGGTGACTTTCCAAGTTTGGAGTGCCCCCCCCCCCCCGGGTTTGATCTATCAAGGGCAACTTGATCAAGCCAAGTTTGAACTTACAATTATGCTTGATCAAGTGGCTCTTGATAAATCAACTTACAATCGATCATACGTCTTTGTGAAACGGGGCCCAGGTGTCCCTAACACAATACTGAACATCCTTGATTTGCACCAATGTAAAGCTTCATAAAAATAGACCCATATTTTCTCAGTTCGATGTATTCGTAGGGGGGCATACTGCCTCCGTAGCACCCACAAAGCGGCTCGATCTACACGATGCCCGAAGCCCTGTACCGTCATTCTCAGCGATCTACATGGCGCCCTGTGCGTTTAAAGAAGTCATTTGTAAAGATCTACAGTCGGCCCGAAGCTATATTGCGGCGCCCGGCGCCCTTTGCTCAGCAAACAATATAGCGAGGGTGGCACCCCCCTTGAAAATCCGCCCCCTGCATGGCACTTAATAGATATGCTAGTAAACACATTACTTACGGTCTTTAGATTTCGGTTTATGCGGTTGCAGATGCATAAGAGACATAATGCCTAACTTTCCACATCTGCTTCTGCATGGAGAGTTAAGCATTTTGTCTCTTTATTATTAAATCTGCCACCGGAATTTAAACCTGCAACCTAAAGGTCAGAATGCTGTCACATTTAAAATATCAAAAATTCAAATATATGTTTTTAAGCTAAAATTTTTAAAAAAATTTATACCTTAAAATTACAAAATAAAGATAGTTTTCTAGGGAATTACATCAAAACAATTAGTTCCTAACCAAGGCAATCAGTACAATCATATTAAGGGAAATCCATTAAAACTGTTTAAAATAGCAAGTAAAATTCACAAAACACATACACCTACCATCCTTAGAAATCCTTGGTCAATGCAAAACAAAGTGTTCACCAAGGATGGCTAAGGACAAAACAGAAAAAGGTATCATTCAGTAAATGTGTACAGCAATCAACATCGGACACAGACGTCATACATACTACTAAGGCACGGAAAAAACATTTTATACAGTTATACAGTTTACTATCCTTGGCTCACAATTTCTTGGACAGTTTATGCAAAACCGAGGGGTGCCCCCCCCCCCCACACAAATTCCACAAAAGGTAAAGGTCCACTTTTTGATGATTTTTTCTGTAAAAAGGTCCAAAATTTAGAGAGATTGAAAGAACGTCCACTTTTTGGTGGTGGAATATTCAAAAAAAGTCCAAAAAGGACCATTTTTAGGGGGGTTGAGGTCCACTTTTAACAACAAGGCGGTTCTCGACCACAGTGTCGCTTGGTTGCGCGATCACTTGGCAAATTCTGGATCAAGAAACTAACAAATATGCACCTGGAGAGAAGTGTTCTTCCCAAAATGACCAAGTTTGATATAAAATAGGGAGTGATTGAGGAAACTAGTATTGGTAAGCTATGAGTGCAAAAATATTGGGGTGTCACAAAGGTCACATGAGGTCCCAAGGGGCACATGGGGTCATGCAGGTTACATGGGGGTCACTGAGGTCACATGGGGGTTCACCAAGTTCACATGGGGCCACAAGTTCACATGGGTCACGCAAGTCACACGGAAGTAACAAGGTAACACAGTCACCAAGGTCCACAAGGTCACATGAGGTCACCCCGACCCCTCCCGACGCACCCAAACCTACCACCCCTCCCCGACGCACCCCAACCTCCCCTACACCCTACCCTTCCCCTCCCCAACACCCCACCCTGCCTGCTCCCCACCAACCCACCCTTCCCCTCCCCAAACCCACCTTGCCCCCTCCAGATGATTTACATAACAAGATGTATGTATAGTAGTGTAATGTAGCAAAGGAATTTGCATACCGATTGTACCTATTTTAGCGATTACAGCCAATTATGCATATTTAATTAGCTCATTTGCATAACCTAAGCCGCATGTATCAGGAACGTTAAAATGGCAAAGAAGAAGCACACCATAATGGGTTTTGTACAGTGCGGAATTTTTTGCGCATCCGAGTACCGTTCAAAAATATGCGATACGCGATTTTTGCAACTTAATGCTTATTGCATATGTAATTTGCTCCAAATATGCCCAACATCTAATAGGTCGAGACAAAACTCTTTAACCCGCTTCCTTCCACAAGTGAATATTCTCAGCACCTGAGGAACTCCAGATAACTGCACACAAGCCTTGCGGGGAAGGAAAGTGTTGTCATTTTGCCCTGCTGAAATAAGCTAATTAATATTCATGAATATGCAATAAGTGCAGCCCCAAAGCTACAGAGAAGATTTTGGCACCTCACTTATTACGCTTTTCTCCTACCAAGTTTGAAGTAACTCGGGATTAGCGTTTAGCCAGCAGAGCTTTTCAAAAAAGGTTTAAACTGAAAGTCTGAAAAAAATATGCAAATAAGCTAATTTAAATCATGAATATGCAAATAATGCAGCGAAAAGTTACACTTAATATTGCGGCACCTCACCTCTATCACCCTTCAAGTTTGAAGTAAATCGGGGATAGCGGTTTAGCCTGCAGAGCATTTTTAAAAAAGGTTTTTAACCGATGTCATCAGGACGGGACGGACGGACATACGACGGGACACACAGAATTGGGACTAGTATGTGCCTCCATTGAACATTAGTTCAGGCGACACAAAATGTCCACACTTTCCAAGTCCCACACCCACCACAAATAAAATCCTGCGTACGTTTTGTCACAGATAGATCCATAAAAGAGAAGACCAGTCGGATGAAACTATCATTCCTTTTGTCACAGGATAGATCCAGTTCTGATGAAAGAGGATCCATTTAGGATTTGAAAATGGTTTACCATGATCCTTTTGTACAGATAGATCATTTATGATAAAAGGAGATCCATTTCTGAAGAGGTTAACTATGATCTTTGTTGTCACAGAAAGGATTCATTTCTGATGAAAGAGACGTGTCCACTTCTGATGAAAGAAGTTTACTATAATATAATTGTCGTGAAATAATTTTGTTGTAAAAAATTGAAGATACAGACATTAGCTGTATGCGGTTTGTTTCTAGCACATTATTAATCATCTAATCCGGGGTGTTTTGAACCAGGCCTGAGGCCCATGGGTGCAGACGGAGTGTGGGGGGAATCTGATAAGGCAAAAAAAATGGTTTGTCTCAGAGCTGACGCGCGTGTGCATTTGTAAATCAAAAAATGTATGCGGAACTTGTAAAAAAAAATCAAACAAAACATTTGTGAACTTAACTCCCTATTCAAAAATATTTTTTCTGTCTCACTTATTTGGTATAATATGAAATTGGTTATCTAAGGGGAGAAGGAAGAGAAAATAATCTTAGAAAAAAATTTAAATCAGCGTAGCCCATGACAACTTCACCGTATCGTATTGTGTGTTTTGACCAGAAACTTCATATTTTTTGGGTGAGCGCATAGAGTTAGGAATTAAAAAAATTAAAATGCATTGTACTGCATTAGTTGCTAACTACTTAATCAGCTTTGAGACAAACTATTTTTAGGCTGCGATTTTGTATAATCTTTGTCAACCCTTGGGGTGCTGGCGCTGATCCGCCTCTCCCAGTGGTATGCTGGTGCACCACAGCATGGAGGCGAAGGCCACAATATTCAACTGTTCTACACGGGTCAAGTCTTCATAATTACCCACAATGAGTGTTCACCACTAGGTCGTTTTACAAGGTAAAAATATCAAGTGACACATATTGACATCATTCATGATTCAAGTTTCTCTAATCGTGATTTTATTTAGAGTCATAATTCAGAAATGTTGCTGGGTGGTTGTAAAAATTATTTCTCCATTAATAATTATTCTTATTCAGTGGGCGGGGGGTAGTAGCAAACACGCAATATCATTTGTTGTTGCCTATCGATATTGAGCACGAATATTTAGAATAGGCGTCGTCGCGAAAGGGTTACGCGCGCGTGGATAAGGTTACGCAGTGCACGCAGTAGTATGGGTTGGTCAATTTTTGACCAGCGGGGGAAAAAAATATTTTTAATTTTTTTAATTTTTTTAATATATTGAAATAAAAATATTTTCGGTGATTAAAACAACCAAAACTAAATAAGAATGAGAATAAAAGATATGATTTATGTTGTTTTTGTGCCTATCTAATATCGTGTCATATTGGATGGGCAGTCCTATTTTTTATCGTAGTGGATACCGGCTGCGCCGGCATCCCCTACTCAAAATATGGACTGCCCCATCCAATATGACACGATATTAGATAGGCAAAACAACAAATCCTATCTTTTATTCTCTAACTTCTAGATTTATAAAGCAATGCCAGTTTTTGTTCTCTATTTTTGAAGCAGGAAATAACAGCTTGGGTCAGAAGCATAATTACTTGAGATTTTCTTACAAATTCACCTCATACAATCATTCATATAAAATTCGCCTCTACCAACCCTGGCTTGTTGCTCAATTGGTAAGAGTGTCGTGCTAGTAATACAGAGGTTGTTGGTTTGAATACGGCCAAGCACACATGGGTTTTTTTCAACACTTGCTTGGGCTGCCACCTTCAGGGAAAGATGAAAGATCAAAAAGTTAGTTAGTTAGTTAGACCAAAGTTTTAAATCCGGTTTTGTCCCCGCTACACAGGGGTGGCCGGATACACCTTACACTCAGCAATACTGCTGTGTGAGGATTTATTGGAGCAAAAGATAATTGCCGGATGCCCTTCTGACGTCAATCCACATAGTTTTTTTCGGCGGTGGGGGCCTAGCCTTTACAAAATACTCATTTTGACTGTCATTTTACCCAAACAAGCCATTGGTGATACTAGGACTTATTAGAAGAAATTAAAGTAAATTCAGCAATTTTCAACATGCTACACTCGCATTCATCGAGTTCAGAATTGGAGCAAATCACTAACACGACTTCCAAATTTTGTGCCCCCTCTGGCGGGTCGATTTGGAAATTTGCCCGCTCTCAGGATCGACTCAATCATTCAAGATATTTTTGGGAAAGATTCTTCTCTTTTTCTCGATATGTCATGCCCAATCAGCTAATTATTTGCAGCAAGTATAAAGACACATCAGTGATCCACCCAAACGAGTCAAAATATTTGAAAAATCTCAACCGCCTAGAAAGCGAGGGGACCGGGTTCGAGACCGTGTATTTTTCGTCTTTATTTAATTCAATGCTCGCCAGTTTCTCCAAGTTCCTAAAAAATTATGCTTACCTATACTCGTTAAGACATGCAAAAATCTGATTTTTTTTTCAATTTTAGATTACCAAATCACTGATAGCACCTCTTAAAATTAAAGCTTGGTTGAGTGCAATGTAAGATTTCAAATATTTTGTATATTGCTGGGTATTAGTTGAATACAAGTCTTATGCACTAATTCCATCACTCATCGCAGACACCCTCATGTTCTTAATTTTGAGTGTGTTTGAGTTAGATTTTGATTGTGAATGATCTAGGCTGATATTCTGAAAGTGAGTCTAAATTGAGACCTGGCTTCAAAAGGGTAGTCCTACATCAAGGGCATGTGTGCTCCAGCGGAAAAGTGCAGGACTGTGATCTTAGCCCATTATAAATACATGAGTTCGCGTCCCATGTGGTTAACATGTTTATGTCCCGGGCAAGAGATTTAATCTCAATTGCCTAGTCACCCCAGGTAAAATTATGGTCGTCTGTTAAGAGGAATATACAATCTAAGTGCTGATAGGCTTGTACGTTGTAAGGCTTGTCTTTGAGCAGCCACTCGATGAAGCGAACTGATTGTGGCGATTTATTGAAGGTGGTTCATAATAATAATTGGCAACAGTGCTTTGAAGACTGACTACCTGTGATTAAGCAAGATATAAAACTGGTTATTATTATTATTAAAAAAAACTAAAAAATTAAAATTGTTTCATTTAAAAAGTACTGTGAAAATTTAAACATTTACGGTAAGAGAATTCCTCACCACACAAAGGAATTTAAGGAATCTGCGTACAGCCCCCACCCCCCCCCCCTTTCTAAGCAAGTAAGGGGATAAATTAAAAACTGGATACATTGGTTTTGCATACAAACTATTCATTTGGCTACAAAAGTCTGGTGACCAGTTAAGGTTAGGATTATTTGAGGTGGGAATTATATGGAGGTGGGAAAAAGTAGTTATGTCATGTATTAAGCATCCAATAAATATGCATTAACAAGCAGTGAGTATATATTTTCGTAATAAATGTACAAAATGGCCCCAAATTTATCTACATCAAAACAGCAAAAAAAATCATCTTGCTTAAAGTGGATATGACTGTGAAGAATGTGAAGCATATTCATGAAAAGTAAGCCATGAATTTGGCAAGAATAATGTAAAACAAATACTTGGCCACTTAATATTTGAGTACCCCTAGTGAGATTAGAGCCACATTATTAAACACATTAATTGGCTCTAATCTCAATAGGGGTACTCAAATATTAGTGTGGTGAGTATATGTTCTTTTTGCTCATTTCAATCATAGGGCTGATGACTTGGAGAGAAGTTCCATCCTCAGTGCTAATATACATGTATTAAGTAAGCTTACATGCTATTTGAGGGTTAAATGAATACAATAGGTATACAGAGTTACAGAGGTTATGTCAAAAGAAGAGACTGTTCATGACAGGGCGATTAGGAATATGAAAATGGATGCTTAGAATGGTTTGTGGAGGGTTTGGGCAACTGATCACAACTTATTGTGCTTGTGGATGTAGCACCACAATCTACTTGTATAAATCACTTGTTGTGAATTATGTTTGGTAATTTTTTATCTATGTCAACATGCTATTAGGCATAGATTACTATATTGTAGCCTGTAGCATCTTAGGTGACTCAGAGATTACCCGGGGAGGGCGCCCTCAATTTTAAACAATTGTGCTTTGAATATACATAATGCTTGTCCATAAAATCATCACTGTGTGAAAAAACAAGCCCAAATCGACGTCCTTCATATACAGAAAATCACAACTTTGTTTAAAAATTCTGGATCCGGAAATTGTTGGTAGACACGGTTTATCCTATGACTGTTTGTACTGTCATAAAAGTTGTACTGCAGAAAACAAAAATCCGATTCTTCTTAAGTTGGGAATCGCATTTAGCTGAGTATGACTTTAGTTCTAGGTTGACTATTTTAATTACTACACAAATAATAATTTTGAAATCTATGAGTCAGCCTTTAAGATCTACAGACTTATTTTACATCAAAATCTTCTGCAAATGAAATACTGCCATTTATCACCATTTCTGACACCTGTTGCCTCTTGTACTTCCCACCAAAAGAAAGCTGAATATATGGTTCAAATCACATTTTATAACACAATGGATCATGGGTGCAAAGTTTGTTTTTTCTCCACGGTGTGGTTTATCAGTTTCATTGTAAAGGGTTATTCATTCGTTGGATTTTAATAATTCAAAAAATAAAAAAAGTGGAATTTTGATATCAACTGACTAATGGCCTAAGTATAGTATGTGTCCATCTTATGTGGCGAATTCAATCTACTCCCAGAAAAATTCATAATTGTTTGTATGTTTCTGTCCGTAACTGACAGAAATTACAACATGAAAACACAAAGTAAAACTATGGGTCACTGTGATCAAACATTGCTCATAACATCAAACCTCCGTCGTCATCACTGAATTCTGAAATACCTTTTCTCGAGCATATTAGTGAACCATGAACAAGAACATATGTGCTAGGATCTGAAATACACCTGTATTTTTTGCATCAATGTTTGAGAAGGATAGTTGACTCTAAACAAGACATACCTCTGCTACAGTCTGCATTACATACCAATGCTATTGCATCCTAACAGTACCAATCATAAAATACGTGAAAGACAACGCCTACAAAAGATGGTATCAATTTATTCACTGTTTTTTTTACACAATAGAGGGCCCTGTAAAAAGATTATTGTAATTCCACATGATAATTCTCTTACAGCAAGGCATTTATTCACATATCGCAACCATTACACTTAGCAGAGCAGTGAACCACTTTTGTCTGCGACTAATTCACACTAGTCCAGAGCGGTGTTTTGAACCAAAAACCCATAATGATTGTCAATGTGCCTATACTGTACTGTACAAACACTTATCAGTACTTGTGTGGTCAGTGGGAAACCCGCAGACTCATGATCAGTAGGTTGTGAGTTTGAGCCCTGACCTCCTGTCCAACGTTTTGTATCCTGGGCCAAGACACTTTATCTCGCTGGCTCGCTTCACCCAGGTGTAAACGGGGAGCTGTTAGGGGTAATTCAGACTGTTGGCTCCGTTGTAATGGCTGCAAATTTCAATATGTTTAAAATGTGATTAATCCTAGTAACAGCGAAATAAATGTAAAGCGCTTTGAGACTTAATTGTATAAAGCGCTATAACATGCTTGCATTTATTTATCTTTGAACACTGGTGCCGGTTTCTTCCTTTTCTGCCAATTCTAACCGTTGGAAAAAGTAACTTATGAGAATTCTTCAGGCTTATCCATCACTTTAACATTCCTGCAAATTTCAAATTTTGGACTCTTTTGGGTAGTCCTGATCGTGTCTTAAGTATGCCCTTTATGAATGCCTATGGTTGCAAACTTTGGACTCAAACTCCATTTTTATAATGCAGATTCAAAGGTTGGATATATTGGTGATCTTTAGATCTTATAACATTCTTTGTTCTGAAAGGTGCTGAATTCGACAGCCTCTATAAACTGATGATACTACATTGTACTTATTTTCTTCGATAATTTTCTTTTTTGTTGCAGTTTTTGGCATTAAATTTGAGAATTTCCTGGAAAAGTTTTTTAATTTTCTGTTGAAAAATCAGGCTGAGACATATATGATCGCATATTGTGTATTTTCTATCCCTCATAGTTTTATGTTTGTGTGTTGTGTTGTGGGTGTTTGTAAAACACCAGCAGGTGGGGACGGCACATTTGAAAATCATATACATAGTGCAGACACACAAGAACTTGCAGAGGTGGTACATATGGGTGCTGGAATAGTGCGGTTTCACTCTCCTCACTCAACCCACAACAGCTTTTCAAGGGCGCGCCCCATAGGCTTGTCTGCAAATGGCAAAGTTGTAGGGCCCCACTTGGTACTCACAATTTGGGATTATACATGTAAGTAAAAGCAGTTGATGGTAAAAACTAGTTATGTGTGCATGTACCTCATTTCTGGTGTTTACAAAAAGTGTGTGTTTGTGCATGCGTATCGCATGTGTTCGTCTGTGATGCTCTTATTGCATATTGTTAGATGAGCGTAACAATAAAAACACATCAGTATTTAAAACATACTCAAATCATCAATTCTGCTAAAATAATACCAATTAGTGTTGAGTTTTATACACTTTATATCATTATTTTACTTTAAAAAAATATCTTGATGTAATGCATAAATGTTTATATACCAGGGAAACAATAACCCATGTCAAGTACAAGGATTTATTAAACAAAATTATATTAGCTTGCCCTGGTATATGTTAAGAATGTGCAAAAAAAAACGAACCAGAACTACTGTAGTGTTTAATAATACTTGATACAGGGAATGTTATTGAATATACAAAAGCTATTTACTGGCTCAATCTCTAAATAAGTATCTTATGTAAATAATGCTATATAGTACTTTTATTTACACCTTTTAAATTGCGGAGGTGTTAAAGGCAGTTTGAACATAATATATTACACTAAAATGAAATGTATTTATATGGTGCTCTAAAGAGAACACAACACTTGAAATAGAGGCAAAATAGAGATAATAACAAAATTACAAAAATTATGAAGCATGCAACTCCCGCTGCCACCTAGATTGAGATGAGGAAAAAGATGGAATCAAAGAATATTATTGGGGCTACCAGGAGCAAAATTTGCGTGGACAATACTTCTGCACACACAATGAGCAACCGGCCTCATTAAAAGTTTTAGTCTGTCTATTCACCGTGGGACGGGGGTAGCGGGTGGTGGTGAGCTTGTGTTAACGCGAGGGCAGAGACACCCCCCAACACCTAACGGGGAATAGGCTTTATTTTAATGACCACAGGTAAAAAACAAAAATGTCATGGTCTCATCAATGTACAGTAATATAGCTATGCCTTTGTATGAAGATTGTAATTAATGGTTCAGTATAACTTTAAAGATTGAACTAGGTATGTGTTTCAATCGAAAAGGAAGTCGTACAGGATGAAAACATCAGCCAATTCTTGAAACCTTGAGATTGTTTACGCAATTTCATTGGTTCCTAGCCATGTGATATGAGACAATATCACACAGTACAGCGCGTACGCTGTCAACACGATCTGCATACGTTGCTAGGCCAATGAAGGCGCATAGTAACAAGGGACTGATCGATTTAAAAATGCTGGGGAGTTTGTTGGAAAATCTACCATTAATTTTAGAAGGGCTTTACTACCAGCTTAATTTTGATAAAAGTGTAAAGAATGGAGAATGGAATAAAGGTATTGTTTTTACCCGCCCAGCTGCCGTACAACTAAGACAATAACTATCGTGTCTATCACGACGGGCGCAGCATTATTTTAGCGTAAACAATGAGGCCAGACAGAGGAGTTTTACTAAGTGAAATGCTGTTTTGAAACACAACTTACCCTCCTTGACACTGCCAAAAAATTTATTCCTTTATAACAGCACAGGAGAAGTAATGCATTCTTAAATCTGAACACAACAAGACAAATAAAGGATTTTTTTATTGGGTACCATCCAACCTTGCAAGAGATTAGCACAAAGCGGATTGTGAGTTGGTGACATCCCGTGGCCAACCATGGGCATGAGTCTTTTCTAATAACAGACCATGTAAGAAAGAATTCATCTATTCCAGTAAGCCAATTTTCTACAGGAACTTTGTACCATAGCCACAGAATGTTTGTTAATGGAACCAAAGGACTAGCTCCACATTGGCCCCAAAGGATTGAAGCCTCAACATAAATATCCACCCAATGGAAAATGCAAGAACCCTCATTAATTGAAAATCTACTAACAGCAACCACACAGCAATGAAGTGGTGTACATAAATCACTGGTGACTGGATTATGCACCTTTTGGAATGCATTTTCTGCCATAGGCTTTGTGTAGCGATCCATTTGATTGTGGTTCAAGACAGTAGCATGGGTCAGGTTGATTTGGGACTGGCAGGATTTGATGTATCACTGGTGCATTCTAATACAATTATTCAAAGTTGGTGATGATTACAGGTCCACACATACACTTACAAAGTTAAGTACATGTCTCTGTATAATGTACTATATTGACAAGCATCTAATAGGCAAGAATCAAAAGGTTTTATTAAGCTACTTAGGCCAGTAAACCTGCATTTCTTAACCCTTATGGGCCAGTCAAGATTGACAGAAAGACATCTTAAAATCTCTTGGGATGTTGTTACTTTTTGTCTTAATCTTACAAGTAACAGACATAACTGATGGCAGTCTTTTTTCAGGTTAAACTCAAGAGGGTGTTTTGAACCAACCCCATAATGCAATGCAATGTGCCTATACTGTACTGTACTAAACACATGTCAGTACTTGGGGATGAAAAGTGTTCCAAAAGTTTAAGAACCACAGGACATTTCATGATCATGCTAAAACTTCCCAAGTACTAGCACTCTGTGGGCTAAAATGAGCATAAAAGTCAGGGTTTTTATGTGTTCAGAATAGGATTTTTGTGGAATCACGACCCTATTGCATTGTGGGATTGACTCAATACACCCTTTGGGTTAAATTATTAACCTTTTTTCATCAAATGCCAGGCACAATTTTGTATTTAGTTAGGAGTCTCCATGCAACATGAATCCCTAACCCTTTTCATCAAATATTTGCACTATTTCAGGCCTCAAAATCGCCATTTTCTCAATCAGAGTACGTAGCTGAATTTATCCTTACATGCCCTGAGTTCTGATAATGCTTTGGCCCTGACTTCCATTTTATCCTCGCCTTCTTTTGTCTTCACACCGACTGCCTCAAGAATTGCTTCATTATCAGTCCTCAGAAATGGATTGTATGTCCTCTCTTCATTTACAGTTGATGGGATCTGAAAGAATATAAAAAATGTCATTAATTTCCAGATGGATATTGTGGAGTTACTTAATTCTTACTGATAGATGACACAATTTAAAGACACTATCAGTGATTTGCTAAATCAGTAAACCGAAAAAATCATCAAAATCAAAAATCAGATTTTTGCATGTATGTAAAAAGGACAGGTATCATAAAATTACCGCAAATGATCTTAAGACCAGAAGCAGAAGCAACCTAAATAAGGACAGAATAGGATTGAAAGTATTACTGTCCGTTCGGACACTTACTACAAACGTAATGAATGGGAGAATCGTATCTTGGACCACTTGCCGGTTTCTTCCTTTTCTGTCAATTCTACAGCTAGAAAAGGTAACTTGAGAATTCTACAGACTTATCCTCCACTTTGAAGCTATTCCTGCAAATTTTCAAATATTTTTCACATCACTAATAGTGTCTTAATGACAGTGCTAATTTTTGCACAAGTAATTTTTCACTCGGTTAACAACAAACTCTTGCTTGTTTTAAAATTTGGCAAGAGTTCCATATGTACCCCTCTTCAAAGTTCTACATGTAACAAATTCTCTCTTTTTTTTGCCTTAGGGTTAGGGTATTTGTTAGTGCAAGGCCATAAATAAAAAATAATTTGTTTCCTGTACAATTCTAAAGGGGGATACTTGGGACTCTTTCCTAAAATTTGCACAATAATTTATCAAGTCTTTTGGAAAGAGTTCTATATGTACCCCCCCCCCTTTTGAATCCCTACAGGAACAAATTCTTTTATTATATAATTTTACATATAAAATATCAATAATATAAAAAGTAAAATTTTTACCAAATTGTTTCATGTAAAACTTCAAATGGGGGGTGCATATGGAACTCTTGCTGTCTTTTAATGTTCATTTTCAGCCAGCTGTAGACAATTTTTACAGACTGCTCTTGAGTCTAATAATTAAACATATCGTGGATGGCTTCATGTTGCTCACATTCATAGAAGATTTCATTAGGAATAATAAAAACAAATTGAAAAGATTCAATATTGTATTCCCGTTATTAAATTTTACATGATTGAAACAAAATTCCGATTTATGGCCTAATTGAATATAAAACCCTTACCCTAAGGGCCCAAAAATTAAAAAAAAAAAAGAATTTGTTAAATGTAGAACTTTAAAAGGGGTACAGTCAACAAAGCAAAAAACATTAATTTGGGTTAAAGGTTCCCAAACTATATTTGAAGACTAGTCTTTTTTACTCCGTGTGACATTTAACTAAACTAAATACTTAGCCAACATACGGTATTCTAATTTGTATGTTTTTTGTTTGTTTAGTTGGTTGGCTGGTTTTGAAAAGATACGGTTTTATTTTGAAATCACAAGTAACAATTTCATGTGTTCTTTAAAAGGTGTGGCAATCATGGTGCAAGAAATTATATACTATTATTTTTGGATGTTTATGCAATTGATAACATGTTGTAGTTGCTATTGAATTAGGGATTCAAACATGTTACAGAGTGGTTCATCACAAATCAACAACGATGCATCCATGCGTCCGCGTATTTTTATCCAGCGAGGCGGCTTTAGCAAAGCCGCCCAAGGGTGATAAAAATATGCGGACGCATCAGATGCAGAGTTGTTGATTTGTGATGAACCACTCTGTAACATGTTTGAATCTCTTTCAACAACGAAAATCTGTATGATTGAATCCCTTTCAATAACGAAAATCTGTATGAAAACTTATATCGTGTATAGAGGAACATAATTATTCTCACTTATAACACTAAAATGTTCCCAGTTCGATAAAAGCTTTCCTAGACTAATATTTTTTTTTAAATCTCAAGCAAAACGATAGTTTTGGTTTGTTTGTTGCTTTGCAGTTTGCACCTAGTGTACTTGCGCGTACTCAGAGTTCTAAATGTGATGAACAGCGCGTCGATTTAAGCGTACCGCGTAAACGCACTTCCGTGAACACTGCGCCGGGCGTGACGCGTTAATTTGCATATCAACCGTGTGTTGATAATGAATCAACAATGGTACGCTCCTGTACAAGGAGATACGGTGAGTTGTTGAATATGCATTTTGTCATTTATTAAATGATAGAATTTATTCCTTGTGTGATTTGAAATGCAGAGATCTCTGTATTGTTTGTTCATAAGCAAATTAGCTAATTAGTATCTATTACATGTGCGTGTTCCGATTGTCTTTGGGACCCCCGATATACCCGGAAGTCCGGGACGTAGTTATCGAGTTGGTATCAGATGTGAAAAGGTGATTGTAGTTTTTGATTTTTCTATCATGTCCTGAAATTTGAGCCCTCAAATCCTTTTTATTCCCAAGATATAAACAAAACCCACTGTTTTTAATGGTTAACCATCAATATTAGCACAGTATTGAATAGGGCTTTACAATATACATTATTGCTTCTACAAAGTTTGTTTCCCACAGTACTTGATGGGGTGTGTGTGCATGTGTCAGGCTCTCATATCAAGTAGAGAACATCATAGACATAAATCGGAACAAGCACCTTTAAGATGACCAGCAGAAGTCATCATAATCTACCAACCTACAAATTCAGACATTCTACCCACTGTGTTAACTGTCCATGTGGACATCAAAACAGTTGCTACAGTTCAAGAATGCTATGATCAAAATATAGAACACATGTACCGTGTGTCCAAAAAAAAACGCAACACTTGGTGGCAGGCGCCGTAAGTTTTGAACAAAAGCATGTGACTACTTATTCTTTGTTGTAAGGTAAGATGGGACTGTCAGCTAATATTCCTGAAAAGTTCATAAAGATAGAGTCAATAGTTATTAAGATATGACCCCAACAATCATGTAACCTGCCAGAACCCGTTTTACAAAAATGAGGAACTGGTTAACCACATGATTGGCAATGAAGAACAGAATGGCAAATGCAATATTGATTGCAATCAACATTTACTTGCCCAAATTTCTTGCAGAACAACTTCTACTGGGTCAAATGACTGCATTTACATAATTATTATTTAACTGATAATAATAAAACATTAATTTATTGGTGATAAAATATGTTTCAAGAAGATATAAAACTATGACTAAGCCATAGACAAACTCCACATTACATAAAATGATAAATGCGTTTGGCTGCAACTTGCTTGGTACTGAAAATAATGTTACATTCTCAACTTTATGAAAGTAAAACCTATGTTTTCAACACAAAATTCAATAACAATATCAGTATATTTATTCTGTCATTAAACTTTGGGTTAAGATAACTCGTTGTGTGCCAGCACAAAATGATGATGAATGATTAGATCTAATCCAATGCAGTCTTTTTGGACAATACGAAGAGTTTTGTTGATCATACATTCCTAATTTGATCTTTTTAAGTGTGTTAAAAGCATGTTTTTTTAGCTATTATTACCAATGAAACATCATATGTTGAGATTTGTTGCATCACTTGTCTTTTAAAAAAGTGGAAAATGGTTGTGGTTGGATCTTAGAGATCTATTGGTGGTTCTGGAGCGTCAAAAAAACGTACAGTGCCGTATATTTGTAGTTTAATAGCCGCCCTCAATTTGGTTAAAATGGGGTCCTGAGGTTACTTGATTTCTGGGGTCATATTTAAAAATAAATTGACTATATTTTATAACTTTTCAGGGATATAGCTAACAGTTCCACCTACCTGACAACAAAGAATAAGTAGTCACATTCTTTTGTTCAAAACTTATGGTGCTTGCCACCAAGGTTGCGTTTTTGGGGACACACAGTATATAAAACATAAAACACAATTCATATAATTATCATTTGGAACTCACTGTCATATGTCTGTCTTTCCTCTTCTCTCTTACCCCAGGCAAGTTTAATCCTGTAATAAATATAATTTAAGTACAAGTTTAAAGGTTGGGTGTTCCAATCGATCCTAAAACAGCTGTCACAAGAATGACATCAATAGATGATTTGCATGATCCCCATAATGCATCCTGTGAAGTGCCCCATTTCCATCGGGGGAACTTGACCCGCCCAAGGAGCTAAAAACATAGGTTTAAGCACAAATCAGTGATTCACCTGGAAGATTCAAAATATTTTAAATTTGAGGTAATAGCTTAAAGTGAAGATAAGTCTGTGGAGAAACTTCAACTAAGTTATTTTTCTCTAAATGAAAAATTGATTAGAAAAGAAGAAAGTAGAATCGCATTCAATTAGTGTTGTAGGAAGTGTCGCATACGACGTAATTACTAAAATATCCGATTGTTGTTATTAGGTTGCTTGTGTTTCCTTTATTCTTATCGTGTCAACACACTTGGGGTTCTCAAATGTAATCCAGCCAGAGATGGGGTACACTCTGGCTGCTTCATGAATTCCGCAAGGTCTTTGTTGTGCATTGTTGCTCCCGCAGTGGGCAGACAAGAGGGTTCTGTCTGTGGTGCTGTCACACAACCACAGGTAGTATTTCTGATCTTCCAGATTGCCCCACTTCTGCAAGGAAACCTTAGATCGGCGATTCTGGTTCTCAATCTTTTGAGGCATCGCCATTCAGCCAATTGAGGAGTCAGATCTCAAGGTGGGAGATTGCCTCACCAGGTCATACCAATAGATGCGAATTAGTGGCAAGTTCTTACTTTTCCACCAAAGCGCGCTCTTGACCTCCGTAGAGACTGTTTCTTCAAGAGGTTGGGATTTGCTTAAGAAACTCTTCTCAGGATTTAAGGCGGTTTGGCAGCAGGTATCTGTCAGACATAGGGCTTCGCATTAGATACTTGGCAGCGACGCTATTGCATGCTCGCTCGCTACGACCAATGTCTGGTGGAGCAATTCCTGATAGATGTATAAGTTTTACGTTGGTGTTGGACGGAGGCATCCTGTGATAAGACTGCAGGAGGCATTAACGCTGGATCAAGCTTTTGGCGGGTTGATCTTTCCCATACGGGCAAGCATACTCTGCACAGGAGTAGTTAGCACAGGGACAGGTGCCGTCGATTTAGGGTATGGGGCGAGCGCCCATCTTGTGCCAGTGAGTTTGTTCAAGATGTATCGTGAACAACTTTACTCTTCGTCTTCTTTGTGGGTCTTATAAGATGAGAGTACGGTCCAAAGGTAACTGTCCTAGGTAGACAGGGTTTCACAGTGCTCCAGGTGTTTTGTTTGTTCCAGACCAAGTAACTTTCTAAGCTGACGTTTGGCTCACGGTTTGCGTAGATGGAAAAGCACACACCTGTGTATTCGATGGATTTGCACGTAGTGGTTTTCCTCATAGGATTGGAGTGTTCATCCAAAGATTTGGAGAGTCTCTCTTCAACAACTGTGAAGTCGGCATCTTGTGCGCTAATTCCGAGATCGTCGCGCATGCATAAATAAACGACAGTTCCTGCACTCCTAGGTTTGGTCGTTGGTAATAGATGTTGAACAGAAGAGGTGCAAGCACACTCCACTTGTGTAATCCATTCTTGAGCCTACGCCATCAGCTCTTCTCTCCTAGCTGAACAAAGGACATCCTGTTTGCCAGCAATCCCCGATAAGCTCGGTTTAAGCAAATTTCCTTGGTAAATTTCCAGAATCTTTATGGAGTCGCCATCTGTGATTAACAGCGTCGTAGGCTGCTATAGGTCGACGAACACAGCTCCAGTTCCATACCCTTCTCGAACCATCCATGTGTTGAGTTGTGTTGAGTCATTTGCTTGTTGTGATTTGCTGGCCGACACCTGCTGTTCTGGTAGGAGGTGTTGTCGTCGATCACAGCTTTTGGTCCTATAACGTTGTGGAGTAAGTTTAGGATACCTAAACTTGTTCCGAACATGCAAAATCCTGGTTTTTTACATTATTTTTTCGATTTTTGTTAGTGCCTTAAGAGCGTAATATCAACTCTAGAAAAATTACGTATCTGTGACATGCACAGCCGTCTGTAAATGGTTGTGTAATCGTCCGTCAAGTGACAATTAGGCACGGTTAGATCACAAATGCAACCTTTGTCGTATTTCACCATAAGTGCCTCGGTTGTATTTGTTTCCTATCATATTCTTCGACTTTCTGTTAGATTAACTTCATGTGAAAGGTACTTTGTTGGTATAGGTAGTTTTTAGGCACTAGTCCGCGACGCTGAATGAAACCAACAGACATGGTTCTGTAATTGAAACTCTGGTACAATTTGCGTATTGTAAAGGGCATCTTTACGACCTGCATATGGGATCAAGCAAATAGTCTATTGAAGTGCATTTTTCATATTTGCAACATCTTCTGGTTATTCATTTTTTGCACTAGACTTATCCCTGTCGAACAGCTTATTCACAAAGTTGAGTTGATCCCGATCTTGCAGTTTTGTGTTATAGGGCAATCGCTTGTTTCCCCAGTCCCTTAGGCCACTCTTGGTTGCCAATATTTGTCATTTTACGGATAGAAAATACAAATGCATATTTCTTACAGGTACGACCGAATTAGGTACACATGGATCACTAATACTAACATTCAGATGATATCAAAATCTCAAGTCGGGGGGACAGGTTATGGATCACAAAATGCCCCTTTAACATGTATTTTGTGTAATGCCCATTCAAAGATATGAATCACATGCAGTGTCTTGCAAACCCAAAAGTTTATAATTGTAAAACTGTTCGACAGTTTGGTAATTGCAACCAACTTAAAACACTTTAATTAAAATGGTTTAACGGGGCCATAATTTTCTGATCTCACTCAACCTAACAATTTTGAATTTTTTATGTCATCTGAACCAGGTAGCCTAAATATGCATGTGTCCCTAATGCCTATGAGCAAATTTAATCGTATTAGTAAGAATTTGCAATTTTGTATGGCTCCTTTTCCATTAAAAAATAGGACAGAATTACAAGCACATTCACCTAAAGGCCCACTAATGATACAAGCATTTGCCCTCATACACACTAAGCTTGCAAAAATTGAATCATCTGAAATTTTTGGGAATAAACTTTTTCTCAAGGATATCTAATGAACCATGAATAAAAAACGAAGTTTCTAGAATCACAAAATGCACCTTTAATTTCAAAACCAAAGTGGGATTTTATTTGTCTGCAGGAGTTTGATGGACGGCGGGTGTGCATCAGGGTTCTGTGCTTTCGCCGTTGATTTTTGCAATTGTGATTGACGTAGTTACAAATTGCAAAGAAGGTTTAATGAGTGAGTGGTTGTATGCTGATGACTTGGTTTTTAAGAGCCAGAACAATTGATTCATATCGCAAGCTGCAATAATTTTCCTGGTACCTGCATACAGTAGATTAATTTTAATTTAATTTTATGTGCAATATGATGATCTCACTGTATTTACCATTCTAGGTCTATTCTGTGTGCAATGTTGATTGTTGGCTTCGAAAGTGTCCGAATAAAAATGAAATGAAAATGAGGGATGAGGGAAGAATTTTGGAAATGGAAGAAGGCTTTTGAGAGTAAGGGTTTGGAAAGTAAACCTTGGGAAGACAAAAGTGTGGGTGGAGCAGGGTGGAGAGGGGGGAGGTGGTTAGTGAGCAAGTTTATAGACCACTGTGGCCATGTGTGGGAAGAGAGTGAAAGCAATTCAGTGTGGTGGTGTGAGAAATGTAGAACATGGATCACAGGAGATGCACAAAGTGAATAGAGTGACCCCAAAGATTGGCAAGAGATTTATTGGTGGAAGATGCGAGAGAAGGGGGCTGGAAGGAGGTGTGAACAGGAGGAAGGAAAAGTTTGTGGGAGAGGGGGACTTGGTTTGAAAGAGTTCACATACTTGGGCGACAGCGGGTGGGGACAGGGTTTGTTTAATGAGGGCAGGGGATGTGACGGGGCTGTGCAGCTAGAGTGTTGAGTGAAATATGGGTGGGTGAAGTTCAGGAGAATGTGGTGAGTTGTTGCAAGGAAAAGCTATCCTTTAAAGATGAAAAGGATATTGGTGTATAAGAGCTGTGTGGAGATCAGTGATGTTGTATGGGAGTGAGACATGAGTGTCTGAGCGAAAATGAGCTGGGGGATTATGAGAGGAACAGAGAGAGAGCAATGACAAGAGCAATGTGTGGGATGAAGTTGATGATAGGATGGGATTAGGACTGTGATGCAGATGCTGGGTTTGGAAGTAAGCGGCATTGGACTGTTTGGCAAAGGTGAATAGTGTACGTGGTATGGCACATGCGGAGGAAGGATGACGGGCAAGTTTTAAGAAGGGTTTTGAGTTGACGGTGGGAGGTTTGAGGAGGAGAGAGGATTGTCCAAAGAGACTTGGAAGAACCAACTGGAGGAGGAGAGTAGGAGCGGTTGGTGTGAGGGGTGGAGATGCATTGTGATGGATTGAAGTGGAAGGAGGGGGTAGGTACGGGTGGTTGCTGCGAGTGCTTGTAGACGCCCACTTATCTTAATCCCATAGGAAGCCGTTGTAAACTAATTTGATGAAAAATCATTTTGCCCGCGGTTGAATTGAAGTTTCATCAGATTTTCACAGAATGTAGTGGAGGCACAGGTGCTCCAACTTGGTAGTCAGGAGTGTGTCGCCGGTTGATATTTTTTTGTTTTAGTATTCGTTTTGTCACTTTCAAACAGCTGTGTTGTAATCTTATTGTAATATTGAGTTTATTTTACTTGTATGTATTACAGGGCCAGCAATAAACATAAGCCCTATCGGGTTGTCCATTGCTGGTCCTAGGATATCATCTCATATACCTCACCAGTTCATCTTAGCAGTCTACAATTGATACTTTAGTTATTATATATTATACTGTATTTCATATTTCTGTCACGTACCGATATGTTCTGCTGATAATTTTGAACTTGAACTTGAGTGTGAAGTGGAATCCTCCACCCCGTTCAAGGGGCCAAAACCGATTGACAACTTGGTTTTACTACTACTACTACTACTAATACAAATCTCTTGGTACAATTTCTCATATCAAGTTCCACTGTCATCTTTGTTCTCACCTTAACATCTTCATTATTGGGATCTATATGCTGCGCAAATTCCAAGTTATCCTTTGCATATTCATGTCCTGAAAATAGGAGAAGCTGCTCATAAATAATCAAATCAACTTTAATTCAACAACAATCACAAAATTAAGATAATAAATAGTAAATGGCAGTGTTGGACTGGAAATTTGACTGGCCCATGAAATTACAAGACAAAAAAAAACTCCTAACATACACGTATTGTCGATTCAGAATGGGGGGATTTAGCAGCCCCCAAACCAAGCGGCCCATCGGGAATCAACTTGAAAGCACTACATACCTGGCCAAATAAGTGTTTCCCCTGGAAGATCTGTTATTTTATTAAGACTACTAAGCATGGTGGGAGCTGATCCTTCAAACATTCGACCTGTGATTACATATAAAAAAACAGGCTAACATAATTAGACTTTCAAAAATAGTATGGCACTGAATTTTGGAATAAAAAATATATTAAAAGGATACACGCTGGAAGTAATAACTGGATCCTTACCTGGAGTAAATCCTTTTGAAAAACACAAAATTTTGAGTGAAGTCCGCTTTTAGTCAACATTCAATGTTAACAAAATGTTAAAGTTAAGGTCATCAGGGGAAAGGTCAAATCAGTAAAATTTGTCTTGGGAAAATTGTATGGTCATGGAACTAAGTCAGTTCAGTCAACATCTGATATAGTCAGGGACAGAATTAGCCGACCAATGTGCATATGTCAAGGTGTGTCAATCAGCGCGGCACGGACTGTGATTGGTTTGAATGTGTAATAGGGCGGGGATGTTCCAACAAAATATGAGTTTAAAATTTCAAAACAACAAAATAATAAGAATACAAAAAATAAAAAAAATAAATCATGTAAGTAAACTTTCTGTTTCAATAAGTTTTAAATGTTCACAATTATTATTCCGGTGCCGACATATTTCTGCACCGTAACTTAACGTCATATGCGCATTTAATATAATAATATAATAATATAACGGAGCATTTCTATTGCTCTCTACAAGCAACAGCGCCTGCAATTATTATTACCCGCCTTCAGAATCGTCACGATCATTTCGCTTCATTTAGGTGGATGCTCGAAGACATTGCCTTACAAGCGCACAAGCCTATCAGCCGTTAGATCGTACTATTCCCCATAGCATCTACCCAGATTTCGCTTGGGTGGACGAGGCAATTGATACTAAGTGTCTTGCCCAGGGACACAAACACGTTGACCATAGTGGGGCTCGAACTCACGATTTTCACGGTTTATTGATCACGAGTCCTGCACTTTCCGCTAGACCACACGCGCTCTCAATTGGGTTGCCTTATTCTGTCCATGACTGTACCAAACATTTTGAAGGTCAATTAGGGTCATCAGATGTCATCTTAGGTCAAAGCAGTAAAACCACCCTAGAGTCAAGGTCATCCATGATCCTGTTACAAGACAGGACCTTCAAAAGGTGTTTATATCATATATATTGTCATAAAATTTGAATGACTTCCAACCACGTTTTGGCCAAATATCCATATACCTGATTACTATGGCTAAGGTCTGTGCCTCGTTTTGTTAATAAATTTAAAAAAAATATTTCTTACCACAATCCGCCAACAAAAACCAAATCACCGGTAAAGACGCATTTCGGAGATCCTTCTAACACATATGCTGTGTGGACTGCAGATAAACAAAAATAATTATTCATCAATTAACAAAAAATAACAACATAGTTTATCGAGTTTTGTACCATCCCTCAGTTATACCCCCGGTTACATACACAACACAAGGCACTGTATACCCCTTCTATTAACCTAACGACCACAGCGGTGTGATGAATGCACTCAAAAACCCTCTCAATTACAAGCATATAAATTGAATAGGAAAGGTGAGAAAAAGATTATTGTATGAAAAGGTAAGTTTTGAGGCATTTCTTGAAACCAGAAGAGATGATGCTAAGCGGATGTTCATTGACATAGAGTTCAACTGACGTGGTGCAGCAAAGGCAAATAATTTATCAGCAGCAGATGCAAGATTGTGTGGAACGATTCTGTACGTATTCTTTTAAAGCGACAGGAGATTTTTTGAGGATACAAATTTCTCTCAAATTGCACTGAATCGGTCGTAGACCACCTACCGAGAACGTTTCGAAGTTTATTTGACAAACAAGTACAAAAGAAAACCGCAAAACCTTGTTTTGAACTTGCTGCTATCGTAATCATCCCTATAGAAAACCATGCTTGAATTGCCTGTCCAGCATGACAGAATTACTAATCCGCACATATAAGCATATCTGCTTATTCCCTTCAGGTGTGATCTAATACATTTGTAAAGCATTCCAAATATGCAAAAAACCAGAGATCGAAAAAATTGGGGGCGCTTCTTCCTGGAAATGTCCTCATGTCTCTTTAAGTCTAGTAGTATCAGATGATGATCGTAGACCAGTGTAAATGAGTGCCAAAACACCCAAGGTCATTGTTTAACTGAATTTTGTCTGAAATGGCATTTCCAATAAAATAGAGATAGCTTGAAGGACAAGTCAGTCAAGCAATATTTGTGTAGATGTCGGGGGGGGGGGGGTCTCAAGTTTGGTTTGTGTAGGGATGTGCCTCTGAGAGTCTGGAAGTCGGACCCTATCAATACCAATTTTTGCCAAAAAAGGGACCCATAACTATACCAAAGATGCAGATTTTGGGCAAAGTTTAATACAAATTTGCCATTCTCTCCTCAAAATTTTGACGTTTTGGCAAAGTTTGGAAAATTTTGGATTCAGATTAAGGAATTTGATTAATTTTCCAACAATTTTTAGAAAAAGCTTGGCTTAATTTCCCAACCATCGCCTGTAGCTCAGGCCAATTACAGCATTCCACTTCTTGTATTATACGTTTCTGAGCAATGCTAAAATGACCACATCTTATGAATAGAAGTACAATTCTGATAGGGTTTTTTTCAACACAACAAGTTTGTGAAAATGATACATAAAAAGCAAATTTAAAAATTGACTCATTTTGCTTGCTCACGTCATATTTTAAAACCTTAATTTTGACTAACTCCATAGATTAAAGGTAAAGGTAGTCCCATACTCAATGAGTGTTGGGGGCATGCCGGTAGAGCGGCATTGCAAACACAAACTCGACATTATGGAGTAGGGTGGCCAGTTCCTTCTCCGCCGCCTGTACCTTCGCCAGTCTGAACAGACCAGCTACCCATTAACAGCTGGGTGACTGGAGGCGCCCCGTCCGTGAATCGAACTTGCGGCCTTTGGGTAAGGCGGCGAGCGATCTACCACTACGCTATCCCGCTGCCTCCCACAATCCCACATAGATTAGTGTAAAAAGAATTTCCAAAACTGAATCTTAGGGGTTCCAGTGCGTGGGATGTTGGCATATGAACGCTAGTTTATGTCCGAGGGTTTTACCCACTGCGTTCATGTTAACCGTACTTTCTGCTAGCTACTACTTACAAA
Source organism: Ophioderma brevispina (assembly GCA_023653785.1). Taxonomy (NCBI): domain Eukaryota; kingdom Metazoa; phylum Echinodermata; class Ophiuroidea; order Amphilepidida; family Ophiodermatidae; genus Ophioderma; species Ophioderma brevispina. Next base: position 14,336 of record JAMKCH010009531.1, on the reverse strand, counting down.
ATTAAATCATTAAATATCACATTCGGCCTGAAAATTGCACAATTTTTTACCACTTTACGCATTTGTCCCAGCAGCATGTATAGACGCCTGTTATTACCTGATATGTGACGCGTATTGTACAATCGTGTAGGCATTATACATAAGAGGTAAACATGAAAACAACCCATATTTATGCTTGTGGGCCTTACAATAGGAAAGAGTTCAACACAATAATTTTGCCAGACCAAGAGAGAAAATTACAAGCTTTCTAAGATAGCAAAATCTCAGGTTTGATGGTGTGATGGGTTCCAGGATGAGAAAGTGCCCCTCTAAGTAATGAGAAAGACTGATTTATATCGGATATCAACAAAAAATAGAGAGCCCTTGACCGTCACTGCATTGCAAAAAATAGTAGTTAAGGCTGATCAGCAATTTCCGACGAGTGCGCACTCAATTTTCAAACAAATCATGTTTTTGAATATACATAAAAACGTACCCAATATACTTCATCCACTGTGTGTAAATACCTATGCTCAAATCGCAAGTCCGTCATATAGAATATCACAACGTGTTATAAAAATTCTAACCGAATTTTTGTTATACAGGAATCCTATGGCACGTCATACTGTGCATAAATGTTTACTGCATTTTTTTTTGCAAAACGAACATAGATTCATCTCTAAATTTGGAATTAAGGCATGTTTCACGATGAACGATCTTTAGTTTTTAAAGTATTTTAATTGATACACGAAATAAATATATCGAAAGTCGTCGGAGTTACCCTTTAAAGGTCCATTCACGCGGGCTTGGCATATTGGGCGGCCAGTATCTCTGTTTCCGATTAGTCCTAGGCCACACGTCGGTCAATGAAAGCTACATAGGGGTTAGTCTTCTGTAATCCGTGTGTTAACTCCAGTGGCGTAACCAGAAGGGGGCAGCCCCCCCCCCGAAAAATTAGTGAATTTCTGCACACATGCAATTGACAGTTGAAACAACAAAGGCCTATGTTCCATAGTCCTAGGGCCCAAGTCTGTCATGAAAGCTTTTACAGTAGGGGTTAGTCTTCTGCGTAGATCCGAGTGTTAACTCCAGTGCGCGTAACAGAAGGGGGGGGAAAGCCCCTTCCCCCCCACCCCCCCCGAAAAATTAGTGAATTTCTGCACACGTGCCAATGTACAGTGAAAAATCAAAGGCCTATACTATATAATTGTAATATATGCTTGCCCCCTGGAAAGATGTGTCCCCCCCCCCAAGCCTGGACAAAAGTGCGGGAACTGGGAACCATGGTTCCCGGAAATCTTACCAGTGAAGAAATCTTGTCATGTAAATAAAGGAAATACATAAGAATATTTAGGGAAATTTTGCAATCTTGAAGGGAAATTTTGATGTGTTTCCCGGGAAATTTTATTGGCATCTTTTCAAGCGATGTCCGCTCCCCCAAAAAAAGCTGGTCACCCCCCAAGTCCACAAAAGGGGCAAAAATTCACTTTGTACTGAATTTGTTAATAAAAAAAGTCAAAAGGTAGAAGAATTTGAAAGCAAGTCACCCTTTTGGTGATAAAATGTTCAAAAGGACCATTTATAGGGGTTATGGTCACTTTCCAAAAAGTCCACTTTTCGAAGTCGCACCCCCAAAAATTTACCTGCCATACAGGCCCTGCTTGCTGCTAAGGTGTACAGGAGGGGCATTGCAAGGGTTTACTTCTTAGTTTGAAACAGGGCCGTACGCAGGATTGATTATTTTTTCGGGGCGTGCGGAACTTCGAAAAAGTGGACTTTTTTTTTGGTAAAAAGTGGACCTAAAACCCCATAAAATGCGTCCTTTTGTAGGACTTTTGAACCATTTTATCACCAACAAGTGGACTTTGTGTTTTCCCCCAATTTGCAAATGTTTGGCACTTTTACAATCAATCAGCAAAAAGTGGACCTTTGCCCTTTGTGGAATTTGGAGGGGTGCGACTGACACCCCCAGCACCCCCTGGTACGGGCCTGGTTTGAAATGTACATCTTTTCTTGCAATCTCATATGATTTTCTGTGATGTTGCAAAATGACAAAGTGTGACAGAAAGTACCTCGGAATGACTGCAATTAGTTTGACGGCAGTTTTACTGCTCTGAGCAGGAAATGGAAAAGAAAATGCTTAAAACAAACCTTACCCACTGTGTGACCCGGAGTGAAAAGAGCCATGAACTGTAGATTGCCAACTTTGAACTCGTCTTTGTCGTTCACATGACTGCAATAAAATAGACAGATCTTTATACCAGACACCATTACGGATTCTGTATGAAATAGCCTTACAGCAATAACCAATACAAGATTTTCAGAAAATTTAACTGTAACTAGTCAGGTCAGGTTTCCTTTTAGGACCTGCTACTGGTATCCTGGTAACCAGTACTACCTGTCCCAGGGCCGAGTTGTCGGCGCCTAACCGTCACCCCCATCAATTTTTTTTAAGGAAATCTGATAAGGAGGGTAGCTGGTTACCCTGGTAGGATGAAAAAGAAGATCTACCTACAAGGGCGTCAGCTCTGGAGAGCTTGGCGGCCATCCAGCACATGCTGCCTTGTATGGTGGGCATAGTTGCCCAAAGGCTAGGCCCACCGCTGAAAACTGTGGATTGGCGTCAGGAAGGGCATCCGGTCAATTATCTTTTGCTCCAATAAATCCTCACACAGCAGTATTTGTGAGTGTGAGGTGTATCCGGCCACCCCCGTTGACGGGGACAAAACCGGATTTAAAACTTTGGTTTAACTAAACTAAAACTAACTACCCAAAAATTTTATTTGGAATGGCATCATTACCCCGGGATCATTACACCTAAACAAGATTTGCATCATGTTTAATTAAGATGTCCCATAGTTAGGTTAGTAAATGAAGTCATTAAATTTTCATAACCTGGCAGAGAACAATTTCGCCGTGTGAGTGCAACAAAGTCGGAAGTGCAATAATAGCTGCTATTTGTCAGAAATTCCCACCAAACATACTATTATGCCAAGTGTTTAGTCAGTGGCTCTTGAAATGGTTCTTCAGGCAAAGAACCACTTCAAGAGCCACTGACTCAAGGAAAGATAACTTGAGCCATCCTAATACATGGCAGCACACAGACGTTTCACATGGCAGCTATTGCACTTATGACCTTGCTGCACTCACATGGCGATTTAGCAACAGACTTCGTCATGCTTTACCGATTGCAAGACCGAAGTTACTTGGCAGTTTGATTGAAGTGGGTTTATCACATTTATTGAAAATAAGCAATGAGCTCATCAATATTCATTAACTCACAAAAAAGAATACAGTGCCAGCCCTTGTCATATTCTATCATACTACCAAGTTTGAAGTTCACAGGCTATTTAGTTTACATGGTGGAGTGGATTAATGTAATGTACACAGACATTTTTAATGAAAAGTTACTTACTCTGGTTGCCATTGACAAACTTTCAAATAGAAATTTGCACAGGTACATGTATGCACATTGGATGCTTTTAAATGCCTGTGTGCTGCAGGTATAATACAAATTTAATATCACAAATAACAGGAGAAACAGAGGTAAGTCCTGCCCCTGCTGCAAATGATGGTGTTTTTTTGTTTTTTTTGCAGATCCTTTTCTTAGTGTACCCTAAAGACTGAGATAAATGGCGAGATCTGGGTTGAAAATCATGGTTGCTATCAATATTAAGTATAAAATCTATAGGAATATCAAAAAAGGGTTGACATTGATACGTTATTTTGATCCGACAAAACCAATTTTAACCATATTCTTACAGGGAACACCTGACTGAAAAAGTGCTCTGACCTCCAGGGTCCAAGGTGCATGCTAGTCTTCATGGTCCAGCAGCTCAAAATATTTGGGGATAACTACCCTAATTTCATGATTGATTGGGTAGGAGAAATGTTGATTTTCAAGCAGAATGTTAGCTTTAAGGTCTGGGATGTTCCATTGAGAAAATGACGTTTTCATCTCGCCCATTTTGTACAGGAATGAATGGAACTCGTATTTACCGGTGTGAAACCATCAGAAAGCACTAAGAACTAGATGATATGAGTTAGAATTTTGTGATTAATTTTGTCCCTTTTTTTTAATTTGAGCCTTATTTTTGAAAAATTTACCAAGGATTAGAAGTGGGATTATTATACTAGTGTATGGGACTATAATTGTCAATTACAGTAACTGAATGATGATTACAGTTGGAATGAGCCACTAGACTCATACCATGATTTTTAAGGCATATAGATGAATGTAAGAATTGCCTAACGGGGGGGGGGTAGGGGGGGGGGTCAACCTGAATGACGGAACAAAGGAATGAACCTCTCCACTCGCACCCTGATTTTTAAAGGTGCACCGAGAGGATTCACATATCAGTGTCCCCCTTAAACAATCACAAGTACTGATTTTTGCCCTTGAATGCAGCTATCCATCAACACTATCCCACATCTGAAAGGAATAATGAGAAATTTCTTTGTACAAAAAATTGTGAAATTTATAATTTCGTATAGGAGCAAATAAAAAAATTCAGGGGGCCTATGTGTTTGCATTGAAATATAAGCAAATTACTCACCTTTTTTTCCTCTTTTAGAGGACATTTCTGTAGCCAAATGACAGTAATACATCTTTGAGTGTCTAATCCTGTATGAAATTATATTATGAACACAATATTTGGGTGCTCAAATCTTCATTGCACTTTGTATGTAGATGATTGTAAAAATTACCTAAATATAGTACACCAGACAACAATGACGTCAATAGAATTATACGGACCAGTGATTACACAGTAGTCTAGTGTAAACAAGTGTAGGTGTATTGGCTGTCATTCAATTAGTCAAGCATAAGAGAATAAAACTAAAATTGCCTATACTGTCATCATAAGGCTTAGGGCATGGACCTCTAGAGGGATGACCGGATCACGGCTAATATTTTTTTAATCTTAATTGAATAGAATGGCCGTTCACCCAAACCCTCATTAAGGGATTAGACATCGATATGCGGGCAATTGCTAAAAATGTGGAAATGCATTTTTTTAACTACAGATCAGGGAGAGTGCGTACAATTCCATATAACTGCTTTTAATGTAGAAACAAACACCAAATAGTGAAAAAATTAAGTATTTGAGGAAATTTGTCATCCGTCTTTCCGCAAATAGACATACCTCAACAACGTCTCAAGATCTGCCCTACACAGCTTATTGTGGTTTACACAGTACATAATAAACCAGACAATAATTGTTTGTGTTTGATGTTAAACTGTATTGAGTCATGGTACACAATATCACCTGAAATCTGTGAAAATCTTTTGATCTTAAGTCAGAATTTTGATCCGCACGTCTAGAAATTAGCAGAATCAGATAAAACGTACTCCTTGTCTTTAATCCCGATTTCAAGCCAACCACTTGCATGTTATTTCGCATATCCTGCCCGTCACAAATTAAAAAATTGAATTTTGATGCTTTTTCGATCCTTTCTTTAGCAAATCGCTGCTAATCCCTTAAGTTTCGCCCAATATTTCAACCCGTTTTTATTGAGCGTAAAAAGTGATTTTGGTAATCCCCATAGAAGTACTTTTGTCAATGGTAAAATTCATATTTGTGGATTGTGGATTGGGCCTAATTTTTGCTCAAACATCCACAACCAAAACCTTGGCCCAAGATTTTCACAGGTTAAATGAGAAAAATATTAGCCGCCTTCAGATACCACAATTGATGACCACGTCCAGTAAAATCTGGGTCCCTGGGACGAGGCTATGATCGATCGACCATGGATCTTTAAAGTTGATTATAGAATAACCCTAACCCGCACGAAAAACACTGAATGCAATTACCTGTCCAAACTGTTGGCATTGATTCTCCTTGCGTCTCGGAACTTTTTTCCTATTTGCTTTTGCAAAAATGACTCTCATTCACCTCATAGCCGTTTCCCAGCAGGAGGTGCTGATTCTCATTGCATCTCACATCCGCCGGTTCACATCCGCCATGCTACATCTCGGAGTGTTTCATTCCAAATCACTTGTAAAAACCCATCTGCTTCCTTCATAACTATTTTTGCCATATATTTATGCTATTTGCCTTTTTCGTAGTTTTAGATTGTAACTTAAGATTGTTTGAATCATAATGTATAGTTTTTGTTTTTGTAAAGGGCATAGAGACCTTCTGGTTTATGCACTCAAAAGCATCTCATTATTATTATAATTATCTCGGACCGTTTCCCCGCAGATGATCGAATTATTCTCATGATTCCTCGGCCGCTAACGCCTTTACGCCACTTTTAAATTACACCTAACCCGTCCTTAAGCATTGTAATCAATTAGCCATCAAAACCAGTCGGCAATTCTCATTGCTTCTTGACTTTAACAACTATTTGCGTACGCGAAAATGACTCTCTTGCACCCTAGACCGTTTCCCCGCAGGAGATGATGATTCTCATTGTCATCTCGGACCGTTTCCCCGCAGAAGGTGGCCTTGATTCTCATTGATTCTCGGCTTGGCCGCTAACGCTTTTACGCCACTACTCCGGTGCCGGGAAACGTCCGAGAATCAATGAAAAGCAAAATTTGTGTTTCTCATTGATCTAGTATGTCAAAACAAAAACCAAATGATTCTCATTGATTCTCGGACGATATTCGGGAAAACCCCCGGTGACGTCTATGGTTTTAATACATTGTAGAATCTTAGAAATAAAAATTTTGCAAACCTTTGTGAGATTCTATATGGTCCTATACTTCAATTTTGCAAAAAAAGTCTCAAGAAACCAGAATATTAATTAGCAACTTATTATCGATAATTGCAAACATAATCTCCAGATTAACATAAATTTTTGACAAGAAATTGATGGGAAATAAAAATGCTATTTGCTGTTTCTGGATTGTATAACTTTTCACAGACTTGCATTTTTATTTTTATTTGCAACAGTCCCTGTACACATTGGGGGTGGATAGCACCCGCTCGTGGGGATCTCCTGCACATCGCCTTCCGCATGATTTTTGTTGTGTTTTTGTTTTTTCTTTATTTTCCAGGATAAATCTTCAGATAATTTTCCTAGGAACTGATTGGGCAATACAATCAAAGGACCTTGTTCCAATGCATTTTTGCCACACAAAATGATACTAACGTCTGAGGGTATAATTGATGTAAATGATGAAACTCAGACGATATTGACCCTCCAACTGGGAAAACTTTCCCCGGAAACTGTCTTTTGTCCCTCAGACCACAACTGCCTACACCACTGGGTTTAGCTGGGGGTTGCTGCAATATGCAATCAATTCCCTCCGATATCCTTAAACAGTTGGGATATCCCATAATGGTTTTGAGGAAGTTCCTGGATGCCAAGCCTAGATTAGAGGATTTCTTTCGTCCCACCAAAGTTTGTTTCTTGATACTTACTGTGTTAGCCTGGAAGACCATCAGTTGAATGTTCCATACCCATTGCATCTTGATGAACAGCTTCTTTAACACTGAGTTTCCACCAGAATGGCCATGAACATAAGATCAAGAACCACACTGTAATCAAATATCTCTTGTTTCAGTGCAAGGAAAACATTCATTTTACAAGAGGAAACTGGCACATTTGAAGAAATAGTGTGCCCTCAAGATTGTCAAAATAGATATTTTCTTTTTTTGCATGGTGTAAGGCTTTTATATACATTGCCCGACATGATATGATTGAGGGACCAAATAAGCTGCACTATGGGTAAACACAACAATCTGTATTAATGTCACCGGCGATAATTCAGCAGACGACGGAAAATGGCGTTTAACATAGGCAAATGCAAGATGCAGTTCTCTGGCATGCCCCTGTTTGACCGGTCTGGGACCTTTGTGGTTTTAATATCTAAGGGAACAAGTCTATGATATTCATGTAATATACACATTTGTGTTTTATTAACGTTCTGGAAAACTAAAAGTAGCTACAATTCCAGGATGTCGTTAACTCTTATTAACGTTCCATATTGTTTTTGAGTATGCTATTTTTAGGGTGAATGGATCTCTATTCTTCCAATCACCTAGATTATCTTTGAGAGCAAATTGACGAAATTAAATTTTGAGGAAAAGGCCAGGTGCAGCTTTAAGGCTCTTCTTTGACAACATCAAATTTGTAAGCGATAAGATGTTAAGTGAGAAAAAAAATAAGTTGTGGTTTCTAGTAATTCACTCTTCCCTTAAAAAATGGCGCCAAGAACAAAATGTTACAACATTTTTAGAAACATTTTCCAGTGTTGTCTGTGCTGAACTTTGGAAGCGACAAAGATGAGTCGCCAGCTATTCAAAAACTACCTAGGGTCTTCAGTGAAAGAGCTGACACTCAAAAAAGGGGAGTCTAAGGGTGAGAAGCCCCTATAAATGGAAGGTCGTTCAATGGCAATTCAAATAATGTTGCTTTGTTTTCAGCACCTGTCCATAGGGTGCATTTGGGTCAATCCCACAATACACCAGTTTGGGGAAATTTCACCTCAATAAGGTCATGTAATTCCACAAAAATCTTATTTCTAACACATAAAAATTGTGACTTTTACACTCATTTAAGCCCAAAAAGCGTTAGTACTCAAGTCACTTTTTGCTTGATCATTAAAATGTGTTTTGAACACTATTTATCACTAGTACTGACATGTGTTTTGTACAGTACAATATAGGCACATTGCAATGCATCATGGGATTGGTTCAAAACACCCTCTGGCATCTGCCCATGACCTTGCCAACAGTGTAAAATGTTAACATATTTTATGTGTACAGTGTGAGTCAAAATGAGTGTTCCCCGATGAAACAAAAAATATTAAAAATATTTGTAATCTTTTTAGAATTTATTATATACTTTTTATTAACAAATAATTACTTCTTAATCACCATGTCAAAATCCCGAGATTCATGCATTTTATTTCACGTTTATAGCCTAATTTTTAGAGGGCTCCCGAAATGCCGCGTGTACCAATTTAGTAGAGTAAACCATAGAAGATGAGTAAACATGTTAACAGTGTAATTCACAAAGCAGGATCCAGAAAAACAAGATAGGCAAAGAACTTTCTTGCTTGTTGCATGTATTCACCATAGTGAAGCACAAAATTATTAATATTTATCAGGAAAGAAATTGTTCCAAAAAAAGTCTGACCTTTGACCTTTAGCCAAATAAGGTGGATCACGTAAATTGAAACCTGGTTTTGGTGTGTATTTTTCAATATCTTTTTGTTTTGCCTTAGTTTATAGTTAAAATTTTAAAAAAAAAAAAAAAAAAAAAAAAAAAAACAGGAAAAATATAATTGCATTTGTTGTTGCTAATCCCAACCTGAATAATGGCCTGTGTTATAATCATGGGGGAATGTATTATTACCATTGAGTCTAAAAACACCCCCACCCCCCCCCCCCCCCCCCCCCCCCCCCCCCCCCCCCCCCCCCCCTCCCCCCCCCCCCCCCCCCCCCCCCCCCCCCCCCCCCCCCCCCCCCTCCCCCCCCCCCCCCCCCCCCCCCCCCCCCCCCCCCCCCCCCCCCCCCCCCCTGAGTGTGTAAAGCACACTTAGGTATCCCACTTGACTTTGCGCTCAATTACCTAATCAATACGAATCTTGTACAAAGGCAAATCTGAGGGGGCCTTTATTTAAATGAGTGCAGATATTGATTGCCGAATCAAAATGAAAAATTCAAAATTCCTGTGAAAGCTATTTAAATGTCCTTTTGAAGTATTTACAATTTTAAGAGCTACTTTGCACAGTTTGACAAGAAAAAATCAGGATATTTGGGGAACAATCATTTTGACTCACACTGTATTCATGCAGTAAATTGGTGAAAACTAAATATGAGGGTTGGGTTTTATGTGTGCATGTATGTGTGATGCTGATTTTCATAATTTGTTTTTTAATATACTCCTTACCAAAAATGCCTGACCTCCCTCAGACCTTCCCACCTCTGAAATCCTGTGCATACCACTGGACCCGACCACCTCTTTGAAGACATGTGTCCCCCAGATAACCACTGTCCGGATAACAGTAGTACCTAAAGAGACATGAGGATATTTCCAGAAAGAAGCGCACCCATTTTTTTTTGAACCCAGGTTTTTTGCATATTTGGAATTTGGAAATCTGAAGTGAATAAGCCAAAAAAACACTTTCTTAATGTATTAAGATGATGATTTAGTAATTCTGTCGTGCACGACAGAAAATCAAAGCATGGTTTTATATGGGGAGGATTACGATAGCAGGCAAGTTCAAAAACAAGGTCTCCAGTTTTCGTTTGTATTTGTTTGTTCAATAAACCTTCCAGATGTTCTCGGTAGATAGACAACAACCAAGTGCAATTTTAGCGAAATTTGTATCCTAAAAAAATCTCCTCCTGTCTCTTTAACCTCAGTGGTATAAACTTATCAATACTGTATGATTTGGCCCAATAATATGGTACAGGACCATATGGTCCTGGAGTATAAATAATCTGGAGAAATATGCACATGCTCCAGGAGCATATGGCAAATATGCTCTTGGAGCAGTATTTGACACAATATTTCTCCGCTGCTACAGGAGCATATTTGCCATATGATTCTGGGGCATTTTGCATTCAAATATGCTCCTTAAAAATATTTCACTTAGAATATTTTTCCAGATTATTTATGCTCGAGGAACATATGGTCCAGGACCATATTAATCACACAAAGCCATCAATAACCATGATTTAGTCCACGTAGGCAGCTGACCACCAGAATAGTTACAATGTATGTCATGTGATGCAGTTTGAGCCTATCAGAAAACAAGATTTCATACTCACCAGTGTTTATGTGTTGTCAATATTGCTGAAATTGTGACATTTGCCTCATCAACATATACCTGAAAGACGACATCAAAACAAAGAGAATTTCATACCCATTAATTATATTTTTGGCATTAAATTAATCATTTAAAAGGTTGGTGACCAGATTGTGCTCCCATTTCACCTCATCAAAATTTAAAGGTGCAACAAGAGATTTCGAGACATCAACATTTTCAGTGATATGAAGTGATTTCGTATAGATTAGACACTCAATAATTTCTGTACCTTTTATTTAGCTGCAGAAATAACTTAAAATGAAAAAAAAATGTGATTTTTATATGCTTATATTTCAATAGAAAACATAGGCTGAATTTCGTATTTGCTCCTACAGGAAATTGAAAATTTCACAATTTTTTTATCAAAGAAGCAGTTCTCAGCTAAATCTACTTGTAAAATTCCCCCAAATCAAACCCTCAACCAAAAGTCATCAGCAGCAACAGTATGCGATTCCTGTAGGTTATGGATAGGAACAAGATCAGTTGTGCTCGGGGTATGACATGACCTTCTCAATTTGGGCATGAGGATTTCCAAACAGTAATTTGGGGAACTGCTAGATGCTTTTTTACTGTAGCAATCTCAGTCTCAGTTACATTACAAATCGCCTCTTTAAACCTTTAGTTCAATAAACTTAGTCTCTCATATAATTTTGGTATAAATTATTGACTTGTCTTGCCCTGTCTTGGCCTCCCTCTCTGACCAGGATTGTTAATACCTCCTTATCCTCGGATCTTTCCTGCTCAGCTTCATAGAGCTATTATTACTCCTGTGATCAAAAAACCATCTTTTGGACAAAAAATAGCAAGAGCTGAAGAATTACATGCCTGTATCCAATGTTTTGCCTTTTTTGGTAAGGTTATTGAGAAAGGTTGTTTCTCTTGCAAGTTGTCGGATTATGTTGATGCAACAGCTTTCTGAACCACTTCGTCTGCCGTATCGGTCGCCCGCAGCCCTGAACTGCACTTCTCCTTTTCTGATACCATCAGTAAGCCATTGACGTGGCAGAGCTGTAATTGTTGTTATGCTGGACTTGACCGCTGCATTTGATACTGTTGACCACAAAATTCTTATGCAGCGGTTAACTCAGGATTTGGCATTAATGGTACAGTTAAAAACTGGTTTCAGTCCTATCTTCACTCTAGGACTTTTCAGGTGAGAGTTATGTGGGCCTATTCCGCAATCTGTTTGATCTTGATTATGCTTGTCCATTTGCTGAAAAATTGAACTTGCAATTTATGGAGTCCCCCAAGGGTTCTATCTTAGGCCCTCAGGCATTTGTCTACTACACATGCATCATTGACCACATTATTCGTGAGCTGATATCCCATCACCACATCTTTATGCTGATGATGTTCCGATTTTACTACTTCGATCAACCTAGCCTTTCTGGTGACGCTGCCTGTTCCCTGTTCAAAGTATCTCAGTGCATCCCCATGCATCTTCATTCATGGAGGACTGCAAGTAACTGATGCTGAACCATCTAAGACTGAACTGTTTATTGTGCTGTTCTCCTCACACTATGATCACCTTCGGCACTTGACTCTCTCCTGTTGAGGGTACTGAGATCCATTCTCTCCTTCGATAAGGACGTAGTTGTTGTTTTTGATCATAGTATGACAATGTCAAAATCGCATCACTGCAATTTCAAAGTCTTTTATTGGCAGCTTGCCAACCTCAACCGTGTCAGAAGATTCCTCATGTTAAGTCCTGTAGTAAAATGCTGTGCGGTGCGGGCTCCATCGTTCTAGACTTGATTATTGGCAGCTCTCTTTTTAACCACATATTGGTAAGGATCTCGGCTCTCCAAAAACTAGCAAAAATAGGTAGCAAAGACTCAGCTACATGGACCAAGAGCAGTCCACTTCTCCCCTCCTAAAAAGCCTACCTTGCTGCCAATTGCTGACCGCATTAAATCCCGTACTCTGGTCCAAACGTATAAGCTTATGCATACCTCACACCTGGTTTATCTTTCTTTCTTCTCTTCTTCAGAGCGTCAATCTCCTTATGCCTTGCGTTTTGCTGGCTGCAGGTGACCACAGCTAATTGTCCACAGATCCCACAAAGAGTTGTTATCTGGCTTTCTCTATCACTGCCCCTCGTCTAGGGAATAGTCTGCCACTGTACATCAGACAGGCTGTGAGTCTTAGTTCTTTCAAGAAACTTCTTAAACCCATATATATTCCGGATTCCTAGCTGTGTGGTTTCTTCTTCGCTCATTCTTTCTGTTTTTTCTAGCTTGTGTTGTTTCTTCTTCCTCATTTCCTTTCTTTTTTTTCACTGCGCCAGCATCTTTTAGTAATTAGACGCATTATAAATCCCGCTGTATATATTACTTCAAATCCCTCGTGTTTCTAAGTGGAACTAACTCCGCGGCAAACCGTGTAAGTTCCAATCCATAATTAGAATTAATGTCTTTTTGACCAGAAAGTATGCCTTCAGTCAGTCTCGGTCAGATATTCTTAATAGCGCCCTCCTACGTTATCTTTTGAAAAGATTAGCAGCTCGGGTCGCGCTGGATGTTGATGCCGATTTAATTGGGGAATTTCACTGTTGCTGTTAGGAAGGATGTGGCCTACCCCCCTGTGTGCATGGTGTACCAAGCATAAACTCTTTGCTGGTATTCTGAAAGGGAGACTAACTTTAGACCTGGGTTTAAACCATGAGTTTATTCCTACTAGAGTGGACCTTTTTCCCTTTCAAAATTACTGCAAAAGTTCAATGTAACGGTGAGAAACTCCTCATGGAAAGCCGCCCATTCATGATGAATTTTCCTCACCCGTATACAGCACTTTTTAGGGTAATGTTGGAAGGAAAAAGGTCACTCGTGGTAGGACTAACGTAGTTTAAACCTGGGTCAAAGTTATCTCCTTTCAGATTACCATATGCAATTCCCATCTTACCTTACTTAGCAGATCAGAGGGTCTACTAAGATGCCAGTATGTGATGACTTCTCTATGATCAGATAGGCATAAGTTTATCTTCTACCATGACAGGCTGGATTGTGTAACCGAAAAGAAAATCATAAATATAAAATATAATACAACCATTCTTATATAGCACATTACACACAGTCCCAATGCGCTGATTGCCAATTATTAGTACGCAGCCTTCAGAAATACCACATCGCCAGGTGGTAGCTGGCTAAGCAAATACAATCCTGTCGGCACATAAATTGTAAAATCACCCATCACAGTTTCCCCATTGTCGCTTGGGGTGACTAGGCAATTGAGACTAAGTATCTTGCTCAAGGACCCAAACACATTGGTCCCAGTGGGGCTCAAACTCACGGTCAAAAATTGATCACGAGTTCTGCGTTTTTCCACTGAACCACACATGCTCTTCCAGTAAATAAAATAAACATGATGATCACACCAAAAAAAACAAATGATATTGGTCACAACGTTTTAACTCGCCTCCCAAAAAAGGGTGGTGCTGTTTACGTTTTTGGTTTCATGCTTGTTGTTTTTGATTTTATTTTCAAAAACAACCAAGCGATCCTAACAAATTTAGTGTCATTTTAAAGCTGTATTAATATGCTATTGCCTGCAAAGTTTCATTGGTCTAGCTTATATAGTGAGGTACAGATAC
>JAMKCH010009530.1:0-28756 GCA_023653785.1 Ophioderma brevispina | reverse complement strand
CTGTGTACGACTGTAATCCTACACAGTAGTGTTGAAAGATTTGACCTTCGCCAGGGGTGTCATCACTCAGTCACCATATGTGAAGCTTGGAACAACCCTTTTTTTTTGAAGACATTGTTGAAGGAAGACTTCAGTGAAGAAGAAACATAGCATTATCACGATTCTTCTTTTGTCAAATCATAAAGCCAATTATATACATAACGTTGATAAAGTTTTGAAACTGAACTGAATGAATTTGTGGACTGGGCAGTGCCATATACAGTGTTTTAGAACATGTTCCTTTTTGCAATAGTATTATGGAAAAAAACAACTCTTAACCAAAATACTTCAGCTGTTTTCAAATTGTAAACTTGTCATTATATCAGGTTGATCAAAGACGTTTCATCTGTTCAAGTTGGTTTTGTTCAATAATTTTTTATGCAACTAACTCTCATCCAAAATACGGTTTCCTAATCTGTTTTAAAAAATACTTTTGATCCATAAGTTTTTTAAAATTTCATCCTTTTCATTTTATGCCATATTTTATGCAAACCTTTTGACAACTTAGAGGCTTTTAAAATTATTCTTTTAAAAGAAAGACTGTTTTGTTATCACTTTCAATAGGAGTGATGTTCTATATTCATGTTACAACAAGATGCGATTCACTGTGTAAACCTCCATTGGAATGGGAGCAATTGGAAGGTATCATGTATAAAACTTTTCATATCTGCTTCAATTTTTCAAGCATTTCTTCATTTTTTCAGATATGTAGTGTAAAAGAATGGGTAACACACACATTATGTCGGAAAGTTTACGGTGAATGAACTCCCGATGGCAGCAGCATTCCAATGCACATTTTTTATCACCCTGTATAGAGTGTGTCAAAAATTTTGGCAAGAAGATATACGTCCAATTTCTCAGAAACTACTTTGTAAAAAAACTGTACTAATCTTCTGAGACTTTAATTATCCTCCTTTCTGTATAATCTTTCCAATGCCCATGGTCGACATCCCCCCATACAAATGAGAATATGACAGATTTGTTTCACCAACCCATTCCAATGAGATGTACCAGTCATTAATTAGTGCACTCAGATAGCTTAGGTGTTACAATTTTCAATGACTAAGGGACAAAATCAATACTCAAACACCGGCGCGCAATTTCCGTTCTGCCCGGTTCCAGGCCGGTCATTTAATCCGCTCAATCTTTTGAATCATTTAATCCGATTAAGGAATTCAGCAAACTCAATGAATTAATTGACCGCGTGGAACCTGGCAGAACCGGAAAACGCCCGCCAGTTGAATATTGAATTCGTTCGTTCCTGCATGTAAGTCCAATTCAGAGTGGAAGATCCGGCTCTTTGACCACTGACAGTTTCATCGTCCAGTTGATCAGGCTAGATTCCTCTTTGGGACCTTCATCACCTCACCGTCTCAACGATATTGCTAATGTTTTTTTGTGGCTCTCCACAATCACAGGTTAGTGTGAAAGTTCCACACGGATCTTGTGACGGAAGTGCTTTGTACCACCAAACGCCAGTGTCTGAGTCGTTGAGGTTTGACCGGGAGAGTTGACCATGCGTCCTAACCTTGGGCTTCTTAAATGGGTTATACAAAACTGCTTTATTTTCAAGTAGAGGATGAGTCATTGCTGCAGAACCCTCTTTCCTTGTTCCAGGATATGGATAGAGATGCTGTGACTGCATTGATTGCTAGCAAGTGATCCCTCAGATGTGTTGGTAGGATTAGCTACCAGGTTATCACACTTCTTGGCGACTTATCGTCTGATTGAAATATTCTACAGGCGTCACCAAAATGCAACCACTAACAAGACTCATTCAGTACTAGCACCCCGGTGTGTGAAAGTACCTGTGACTAATACTGTTGTAGCTTATTCAACAGTTGAGTGATGCAAGTACATTAATGTATGTCAAGTGTCAAAGGGTGCACCCCATCCATCGCTGCGGAGCCTTCTGACGAGGTTTGATACGTGTCTTCTTGGCAGCGACTGCCTTAGTGTGTTGATTGAAAGTAATGCTGCCGGTCGCATTGTGACGCCCGAAGGTTTTTTGGTCGTATGACAGTTTTTCCTCCATCTAGATTGAGTTGTTAAGTTTTCTTTTTTGCTCAGCGAATTTTGCAAGGTGGAAACAGAACTGACGGTCCTTGGTTTGTTGACGTTTCCAAGTGCCATCTATTGTGGACCCCTCCCCCCCGACATGCCCGATTCCGCCCTCACTTTCACGAAGGGGCACCCTCGCTAATTTTTCATTTAACCTCACGGCAAAACAAATCTACTGCTAAATTGGATCTCGGCTCTCCACGGCACGGAGTTCTCCAAATGACCTTATCTGCATAATATGTTTATAAAGTACACTTTGAAGCTGACAATGCAGATTCAAAAATTTTTACCCTTTGGAATACGTATCTTTAAAATGTATGTTAAGATGCCAATATCATTTTCATGCAACTCAACAATACAATTCAAGTAAATTGTTAAAGTGACGAAATTAATAAATAAAAGGTGTGATCCCTCTAGCTACGTCATTGAAAGATGAATGCAATGCTCTTCATGTGTTATTATCTTTCTCAAACAAGAACCGGTAAGGAAGTCCAATAAAAACATACCTGTGTTGTCTTAACACATGTTACATCTGAGTTGAATGAAAGATCCAGGTCAATAGTGTATTTCCGAGCAAAGACTTCCATGCCAGCTAAATTAATTTTCTTTCTTTGGAAAAACGAAACTGACTATGATATATAAAAGAGTGCTACGTTAATTTAAGTTCATATAATTTATTATTCAAAATGCCTATTTATCAGCAAACTAAATGTGTTAAAAGTTGAGATACATAACAGACCCACATATTTGGTGTTTGAACAAGTTCTGACTTCCAGGCACATATTTCGATCAATACTAACGGTATATGCAATCCAACCAAGCAAAAATACTCGTACATGCAGTCGGGCTTTCAAATATCTACAAAAAATCAGTCGGGGAAGGATGGATTACTAACCTTGCGTCATTAGCCAACTTTGTTACGAAGGTATGTTTCTTTTTTTTTCGGTTGGCTGGAAATTATATAAACGCTCAATTCATTCTTTTCAAATAAAGAGGGAAAAATAAAATGAAAGGGCATGTTAAGTGGTATAAACATTGCTATATAAAAAACGGACACACTTCCTTTTGGGAAAGGAATCTGGTTTTGCATCAACACACAGATTTGAGTAGTCTTGCGCTGATTAACAATAGTGTCATTGTATTTAATTAAAATATACTAAATATCCAAGGTTTATTTAATCCAAAATAGTAAGCTGTATGTCAAATTGCTAGCGACTTTACAACTTAATACCCAGGAGGAGCTAGAGGACATTTGTAACACATCTCAAGTACAACGGTTTGAGTGATTGAATACGTTAACAGACGACAGGGACCCATGCAACGCGATTCTTAAGTGCAACAATGATGCCTTAAGGAGAAGGGCCATGACAAAGTTTGTACAAGGGGTCAAATTTTTAAATTGATCCCAATCCTTTTTAAAATTTGCCATGTTATTTTCTAAAACCACAAGGATTCAGAAAAGGGATAGTTTTGGACCTATATATACAACCTAAAGTTTCAGAGTTATAGTCCTAAAAACATCAAAAAATCAATAAAAAGGGTCATTTTCATTGTCTAAAAAAACCTATGTATTAAAATAAGGAATAGTTTTGACTGTCTAAAATGCTCCTTAATAAAGGGGGGACACAAGGTCAAGCCCCATGAATGCAATGGACGTTCTACTAACATATTTACTCACTCAAACCTTTTTACTCGAGATTGTGTTACAATTCTGCTAGCTCCTGGGCTATATTATTACTAAATAGACACCATGCAACTTAGAGGCAGCAGCTTAACAAAAGCCCAATTCAAACACCCCAACGAAACACACGAATGGAAGCTTTTCATGGTTCCTTTGCCCATGTCAAAATGAACCATGGAGAAAGTGTTATTTAGGTTTTAATCAATACCTTATACAAATTCCCAAATTGAGTTCTCGAAATAAATCAGAGTGGCCCCCATGAGATTAGAACCATGGACCGACCCTTTGTCCAGAGCTAAGCTTGCTAACCACTAGACATGGCCACTTCCTTGTGGGATAAGGAAAAAGTGGGTTGGTCCTTTCAATAAGAAACCATTACAGGCAATGTTTGTAAAC
This sequence comes from Ophioderma brevispina, assembly GCA_023653785.1. Classification (NCBI taxonomy): domain Eukaryota; kingdom Metazoa; phylum Echinodermata; class Ophiuroidea; order Amphilepidida; family Ophiodermatidae; genus Ophioderma; species Ophioderma brevispina. Next base: position 24,579 of record JAMKCH010009530.1, on the reverse strand, counting down.
ATGTAAGGGCGTGGTATCTTGAAGTAGGTCGGTCTGACTGTTGCACACTGGGCAATTGTAAATCTGTTAAGAATTTTAATACTATGGTCTAAACGATTGCAGGTCATGGATTTGGCATTCACAAAGAAAGTGACGTAACGATGTTTAACTGTCTATAACACAGAATAAAATATTCACGAAATAAATTAACCTTTCATTACTCTTACCATAGTCTAACTCTATACAATTCCTAACCTAGCACAATATGCATGGTGGTTTCTTATAATCAACTGCAGACAACTTTTTTAATTACACAGATAAGCGAAACCGAAGGTTGTTATTGTTTTCAATATTCATGATAGTGGATGAGGCGATGAGTTGATTTGTCGACTTCACGTATTTAATGCCTGGCGTCCCGCCTATACTTTATAGTTTGTATACTTATCGAGAGTACTTGTTGATTTTCATAGCGCATATCGGCACTCCACATAATCTGATGTATCCGTTTAATCCATAATGTAGTTTTGTAGATATAGCAGAATGGCTAAGTATTGTTTGATCACATGTACCTGGTGGCTCTTCTTCATCATTCCACAAACCATCAATAATTTATTGGGCTCAGGCCCAAAGCACCATAACCAATTTTTTCCCAACTCCGCATGTGAAGCTTATTTCAAACCCGGCGATGTTCCAATTGGATGAATGTTTCAACATCTACTACAACGAAAACGCTCCTTGTGGTGGCAGATAAGGGTAAGCCGCGTCAGTTTCGTCGAAGCGATGGTATTTGCGATTAATTCGATTAACAAACGCGTATTATCTATTGCCACACATTCAAACTTGGTTAACGGGGTGGAGACTACCAGATTGTGTCAATGAAGACATTGCTGGGCTATGTGGGGAATTATGACAATGGCTAGCTCTGTGGTTAATGTTTTGTATCAGGACACTTGTTCCAAATCACAGCGTAAAACCTCGATGAAATTAGCAGTTTATAGGGTCAGAGAGAAGTTCTCGAGTGTTTCGCTTGCAAAGGAATCGGAGGCGTTTTTACAGTGCCGTTAGGTTTCGTCATTTTGCTACGAGTGACGAACTCAGCAATTCCGAGAGATTCCCCTTTTTCTTTCGCACTGTGCCTCCCGATAGATATCAGGTAGATGTCATAATTGACATTTACAACACTTCAATGGCATATATAGCACTGGCCACTCTTTGGATTCTTAGGAATTCATGGAGCACGACATCCGACAATTGGCTGACAACTCCAGCATTTTTGCATTCCAGTTAACATACCTTTATCCATTCCCGTGTCTGAAGATGAAATTGCACTCATCTCAAAAGAAAATTATTGGAAAAAAAAGTAACGGTCATTGTTTGTATTTTTCGTCACTGGAACAAGCTCATTCCGTTCCTCGCGCTACTCAAACCTCAAAATTGGCAGGAATTCATCTTTATCGGAATTTAGGATGGATTCCCATGCGAAGATTGGCTGAAAGATGGTTGCGACTTGTTAATCGAGGAATATTTTTTGCGATTCTATAGTCAACCGATGACAATTTTCAAGACTATTCAGAATCATTACCATTACCAAACAACCCAAGTGAAACGTACAAGTCCTTGGTATAGAATTGGTATAATGTACCAATAAGAATGCAAGTCCAAATCTGGCCCCTCATTGGAACGCCCAGCATGTTATCAATTCAGTGTAAGCAATGGCCTACGCAATAAAAACTCAAGTCTACAAGAAAACATGTACCGGCCAGTGATTATGTCCTAAAGCGTTAGACCGGTTTCGCCACAAAGAACCTTCTTAACCTCGCAATATCGTCAGGTCCCATAGTTTCATTTCATTTGATCAAAATGGTGAAGTGTTCCGGTAAAATATATCACTTGCAATCTTTTCAATAACTAAACGAACGGCAATCTATAGAATGGTGAAATCGAACCTGGGACTACTAACATTTATCCACGTCCAATATACATGAGACTTAATCATTGGGGAACTCCGGGTAATCATGTGCCGACATCCTTGTGTGCCGAAGATTGTCAGCCTGGTTACAGAGTAGTCCCTCTTTAAAAGAATGTTGTCTAGGTTGCCAACGATGTCCGACTACGCTATCTTAAAAAGACACGGAAACACGTTTTTCCTTTTTGTCGAGGTTTTTCCTATTACCGACTGGCCCTGAACTAATTTTACACATGTTTGGCCAATAAAACCTACGTTCATTAGCTCTCAACACCCCCTGTGTTTTTAATATCAGCAAGTGGTGCGGGACTTGGAATTTTTCTTATTGTCCCTTACTGCGATCGGACTTTTGTTATTATTGGCAATATCCTCTCATTAAAGCAAGTAGCATAGAACTCTCAGCGTATCAACCTGATAGGTTTGGCTTTCACCTCCTGTGTAGCTGTCTTACGGCGTCTCCCTTAGACCTACTCATCATTGTGTAGTTTCAATCGGCGTTTTTATCTCACGTCATTTGCTTTTCAATTTGCCCAATCCTCTTGAAAGTGAATCGCATCTCTGTAAATTTTTAGTCCTCCAAGGCGGGTGATAGACTTCGCGTTGCAGACCTAGAAGTCAATTGTGATCGCTTCAAGCTATCATTATTATAGAAGTTAAGGTGTTTACAAATAAATTAATTCAGCCACCATTCCCTCTAAATTTTTTGATCTAGGTTGATTGTTTTCGAAACCGTTTTTTCTTCATATTTTCTCCGATTTTCCTTTTCCTCAGTAATCGTCGCTGGAAGGGAAAACCCCTCATATGTTGCATTTGACCTCTAAGAGCAAACCTTCACATGTAGCAAACGGTAACTATGACACAACCTCATATGCAGCATTTTCTGGATACAACCAAAAACTGATAATTTTCTGTATTGGCCTTGTACAATTATTGGTTTTCCTTTCTAAATATATTTAGATGATATTGACTCAGAGTCAAATAAATTGCCATATGATTTACTATCATTCAAGTAGACTCTATGTGACCAAAATTAGCATATGAGGTTTTGCACCGGGCCCCACTTTCTACAGTTTTTTGTATTTGACCTCAGGAGTTTACATAAGAGGGTTTTTCCCGCCCGTGACGCATTTGAATAGATAGGTATGAGTTTTGGCGCATCCATGTCCGCCTGCCATTTCGAATCCTGATGTTGTGCATAAAAAAAAAACCCTAAAAATAGAACAAGATTCCTCCAAATCATACTCAAAAAATTCTCCTCAACAAAGGTTCGAAAAAATACTATCTGGGGTGGACTATGTAAAAACAATCTGTGAGCAGTAATCGGATTTTGACCAGGCAACATCCTCGTACCATTGAACTTCGATCTGATATTCAATCAGCCTGTAACTTCTTTTGAGGTAGGTCTCTAATTGAGGGTATGTACAGTTTCACTTTTAGCTCCACGTAAACCTACTTCTTGCTCCCGTAGTACGAACTACAATAAAAAGGAATATTTGCACTAAACACTGTCAGATTGTGAGATCCTCCATATCGCTATTCACTGGTTTGTGAAAGTAAAAACCATGTACGCGCCGTGTCTTTTATATTTTTTTTACAAAGTTTGAACATCAAAAATTACGACCACTACACTTTCGTCAACCGTAGTATTACAAATTTCTGACATTTAGCAATTTTGGAGATCATGGTTTTTACCACTTTCCCATAACATGCCATAATAATAAGCTACACTTAAAAGTTTCGTTAAAAGTGCCTTTTTTTTTTCTGGATTTAGAGGCCAATATCCCCAAATGGCGTTAGAAAACCACCACTAAAAAGGTTGAATGGAGGTTAGGTTTTAATGTGGGAATCGAATGTTACAATTATGATAACAAACGTGTATTTTAATCGTTTTTTCTTTCTTTTTCCTCTTTTTCGTCCAAAAGGTTTTCATAGCATGCCGTTCCAGTATTCATTGCTCCAGCGAAGACAGATGTCTTATTTCCGGCCCAGAGGAAACCATTTTTGGAAATCTACTGTATTTTGGCTACGGATTGCTACATTCCTGTGCCTACAACATAGGCGTGATTATTGCATGTTGTTACTTTGCCTCGAAGCCCGTGTAGTTCCAAGCAATTACAACGAGTCTAGGTTCATTGCTGTCAGTGTTTACTGTTTACTCTACTACTTTGACGTGTGTCTGGCTGCTTGTCCTGTCTATACTACAGCCTACCATGTTGAACAGAAGATAGGAACGTTAAGCGTGGCCTTGCTTTTTTATTCCTATCTTGACGCTTTTCTGTCTGTACCTACCAAGTTCTACGCAATTCATTTTGTGGTGGTCAGTGAGGCTCCAGCGAGCTCTCAATATGTCATAGTAGAAAAAAGTCCCAATGTGACATCATCCACTCACTGAGCAAAATATGAAGGGGAAGGCACACTTTGACATCAACAACGTAAAAAAAAATTCGAGGGCGAGTTAAAGTGACTATCAGAAGCTAAAATCAAAAATCGAAAAAAAATATAAAAAATCAGACAATTTATTTGCCGGAGAAATACCTCTAATGACCTTTGGAGTGACCTCTGAACGTTTTCATCAATTCACCAGCCTTTCTTGTGAACATGTTTGCTAACCTAGCGCCTTATTTGCAGATGAAACAGCGGTGGTAGATAATTTGAAAATGAGAAATACTACTGTGTTCACAAAGTCACTTCACAACAAAATTGTCCCACAGTCCTCGGCGCTCTTCTTCGGATTCAGGCAGCAGTAGTTTACGCATAACTGCTGCTTTCTTTTCTTGTCCTCGAAATCTACCGGTTACTAAAGGTGTGAGGAAGAGTGTTGAAAATAGCATTATCTGATCACAATCCAAGTTTTTTTAAAAACAAATAGATATTCCCGGTGTTTTTTGAAAGTACCTATTTTAAATGGTGAAATGTAGCATTCAAAGTGGACAAAGTAGCATATCATAAAATGGAAACGACAAAAGCCCGCACAAAACCCACAGGCAGTTAATGCACTCAAATGAAGCTCGTCCCTTGGCTAATACAAATTCCTATGTCGGTGAGGTGTATGCTTTGTAAGAAATGCATGGTCCAGTTAAAATATAACCAATCCCCTTTTAAGGAAGGGAAAACAACACGCCATCAAAAACATAAATTCGCGTCTACATCTAGTTGTCAATGGAACTGTGCAAGCGAGTCCTGTAAATTGTCATTGTGAACTAGCTTAGGTTTTATTTCCAAGGACTGTTGATAGTAGAGTGGAAATTTGGCCAAACGGTCGGGTACCCCTAACCGGCGGTAATACTCATCACAACATATATAACTGTAAACGCTCCATGTCATGCTGCATTGGAAAATGATGGTTGTGAAATTTGTAACCTTTGTGGAGGTCAACTAGGGTTCATTTAGGGGTCATCCAGAGGTCATCTGAAGGTCATTTATGCAAAAAAAAACACTATATTCATCCTTGAACTATGACTAAAATCATTAATTTTTGTTCAATTGGTATCACGTGAAAGAGAATAATTTGTTCTATCATGTGAATCAATTTTGAGGAGATAATGCCAAATGGATTCCCTTTTGGGCAAAAAAGGGCATTTTTGGTCAATTTTTTTTTGGCTTCATTTTTGGTAAAATTGGATTTTTAAGATTACGTTTTTACTCATCATGGATAATTTGGGCTCTTTGTGGAGTTCACTGGTATTTTCCGTTTCCCAAAAACTGCCCCCATTTATTGTCCATATGCATACAAAAAATCATAGGAATACACAACACATCCTAAAGTTATTCTGTGGCAAAGTCATGACCTTTAAATCCAAGAAAACCGCCTTTTTCAGGTCAGGGTTAAGATTAGGAAGCCTACCATTACATATATGCACCATTCTTGTTGAATTAGGGTCAGATTAGAGATAAACATTTTTCTATCTTTAAACATTCCGATGGGCTTAGAAAATTATTTTAAGTTTTTGGACAAAAAATAAGGGCATTTTTTGTCATTTTTTGCTCATTTTTGGGCAAAATTTTAATATTTGAGATATGTTTTATACTCATCATGATAATTTTTCTATTCAGGAGTTAACTGGTATTTTTCCCATAACTGCCCCCATATACATAAGTCCATAAGCATAAGATTTTTCAAAGGAATACACAAACACATTTTAAAAGTTATTCTGTGTCAAAGTCAATGAACTTTAAATTCCAAGAAAAACCCGCTTTTTTTCAGGTCAGGGTTCAATTAGGAGGCCTACCATTTACATAATATTTCATCATTCTTGTCGAATGAGGTGTCATATTAGAGATAATACATTTTTCTAATCATGTGGAAATCAAATTTCGAGGGGCTTAGACAAAATGATTTTCAAATTTTGGGGACAAAAAAGGGCATTTTTGGTCATAATTTTTGCTCCATTTTTGGGCAAATTTTAATTTTGAAGATTATGGTGATACTCATCACTGGATAATTTGTTCTTTCATGGGTTTAATGTGATTGTTCCCATACTGCCTCTGCCCCCATATATGGTCCATAAAGCATAAGAATTTCAAAGGAATACACAAACACATGTAAAAGTTTTCGTGTCAAGGGCAAATGACGCTTTAAATCCAAGAAAACCGCTTTTTTCAGGTCAGGTTCAGAGTTAGGAGGCCTACCATTTACATATATTCATCATTCCTTGTCGATTAGGTTTCATATTAAGGAGAATACATTTTTCTTCTATCATGTGAAATCAATTTCAATGGGGATATCAAAATATTTCAAATTTTTGGGCAAAAAAGGGCATTTTTTTGTCATTTTTTGCCATTTTTGGGCAAAATTTGATTTGAAGATACGTTTGTACTCATCATGATACTAGCGCTTTGGGGAGTTCAATGGTATTTCCCAAAAATATGTGTTGCTCATAGTTTGCATCTATCATGGGAAATTTCATGGTAAAACACGACAATTTTGAATTATTCTGTGTTTAAAGAGTCATTGACCTTTATATCTAAGAAAATCACCCTTTTCAGGTCAAGGGTTCATATTAGGAAAGCTACCATTTACATATATGCATCAATCTTGTCGAATTAGGTGTCATGTTAGAGATAATACGTTTTTCTATCATGTGAAATCAATTTTGAGGGAATTATGCATATGGTTTTCAAATTTTTTGGGTAACCAAGGGCATTTTTGGTCATTTTTTTTTTTTTAAAAAAAGTAAAAAATTTTAAATTTTGGAATTTTGTATTTTTCTATTTTAATGACATCACATGACTCTATTTAGGTGATATTTCCCAAAAATATGTTCCCAAATAGTATGCATATATCTGGAAATTTCATAGGAGTACATGGACAAATTGCAACATCTTGTTTGAATTTTCTATCATGTGAAATCAATTTCGAGGAATATGCATAATGGTGTTTCACATTTGGGTTGAAAACCCATTTAATGGATTTTTTTTAAAGCCCCCCCCATATGTTTTTTTGCTAATTTTTTGGACAAAATTTGAATTTTGAAGATAAAAATTATCCATTATGATACTATGCGATGGCCTTAAGGGAAATAAATTTTTTTTTTTTCAAAAATTGGCCCTCCCACATAGTGAGCAATATATCACGAAATTTTATAGTAATACATCGAAACTTTTTAAGTTACGCTTTTCAGGTCAGGATCATATTTTCAGGCATATGCTTTCATCTTTTGAATAAGATATCATTTTAAAATCTCCATCATGATATCAATTTTGAGGATTATTTTCCCGAAATTGCTGTAGAATTTTGAGTTGAAAAAAGTGGCATTTTTGCCCATTTGGGGTAAAAATAGAGGAAAAACGCTAGTTACCAAACAAATTGTAGTCCATTGGTTCTTCAAATGTGGTATCACCTGAAATGGAATAAAATGAGCTATTATGTATAACAATTTTGAGCAGGTTTATTTGAAATTTGTTTAAATTGGGGGGAAGAATCCGATATCATTTGATACAGATGTTCAGGAGCCAATGCGAATACTGTAAATGATATATTTTCTGGCATAATGCTTGGGTTGAGTACAATGAACGGGTACAAGACCATAAACAAGTGACGTTTTTGGCGAAGATGAGCGTTTACATAATACGAAAATGTTGGTCAGGACACATTTTAAGATATGAAAAATGAAAGAACAATCAAATTAACGTAATTAACAAATTTAGCTTTCAACACGCCTATGGAGAGATTACAATGTGCCAAACTGATTTGAAATGGATGGATATCTCAAACTGATCCCTGAAAAGTAGGTGAATAGGGTGTTCAAGGACAAGATACCAAGTTACAGCCTGTCTCAAAAAAAAAATGGACAATCGAAAAAAAAATTGGTTAAATATGAAATTTCAAAAATACAAAAAAAACAATGTCATTCTTACTTGGCATAATAGTAAAAGAAGAAAGACCAGCTTTTCTCATGTGTGTTGTTCTCTTATTAACCAGAGATATAATCAATTTAGTGCGATATACCAAAACCCCAGTTTGTGCCAATTTGATGCATGGCAGAGTTGCTTCGCCCCAGTTATGCCGCTGTCTTGAGCGTTGCACAAAGATTTCAATTGACAAAAGAACAAAACAAGATTAAAGTAAACAAAAAACCCAAAAAAAAAAGAAGTTAGTTTTATCGACAACCAGTTTTACTAGGCAAACATAATCAGTTAAATGATAAATATCTTCTTGTAATAAATAAAAACATACAAATATTTATTTGCACGTCAATGACATGGAACTTTGAATTTATTACAAAAATTGGTATCTGCTTAAAATTATGCCGGAAGTGAATGTAATGCAACCCAAAATAAAACATCAAATCCAAAGCAAATGTTTTTAAATATTGCACTATCTTTGGCATTTACTAATTGTTGAAGTCAATAAATAATTTGAATTTGGAAGTAAAGTTATAAGTGTGGTAGGAATGCGTTTCATGATACTTCAGACCATAAAAAACTCTCTTCTCCAGCTTGCTGGCATGCCGGCTGTACGCTCAGGTCTCTTCTAACAAACAACAGTATGTCGAATGTTATTCACTATCTTAAAGCCAGAACTTAATTACTGATCATAACTTTCCACCATACGTAACTGTTTTCGTATCTTTAGAGTTTCTTTATGAAGTTAATCCCTTTTTAAAGAATTTATATCTGTTCAAGTGTGATAACTTATGTTATAAATTCGTTCACCGTTTTCACTCAACCAGGAAAGCGCACAACTCGATTTTTGTGTTTCGTAGTAAACTGGAGTTATCTCTCGATTGAAACAAGCAAATGAGAGAAACAAAAAATCCGGAAAAGCCTGGTCTTTTGTCTTTACTGCGATGTACAAAACAACATTACTTATGTTAAGATATAATATTGAAAAAAATCGGTTTTGATTGTACTTTTTTTGAGACAGGTGTAGAAGAAAGTCATCAAGATTTCATTGATGTCATTCTTGAAAAATAATGGATATTCATAAGTTAACTCAAAGTGACCTAAGGATCATATGTGGCTCTAAGTATAAGAGATTGGGTATTTTGTGATCTTCTATGAGTCATTGGGGTAATTGTTTGTTTAGAATGATCCGTGCAGAGTTGGTTTTGTTGTGTTCAGAACCAGGGCAATCTAGGAATCATCTTAGTAATCAATAAACGTGGGATTGCAGCTTTAAAAAGCGCAACTGGCACATTTCGCAAATTCCTTTGTCTTCAATTTGCTCGCAAAATGAGAGTCTCAACTCTAGGCCATTGGAAACATAAAACATACACCAAGACATTAATAAGAGGTTTTAGACATCCAGGTAATTTTGTAGGCTAACGTTTAAGTTTGCGAATGTGCACCTATTACATGAATACAATAGACCCTTACTTATTGGTAATTAAAACCCACAAAAGGTACAGACCGGTCAACAGGTGGTTGCCGTGGTATCAACACCGGCGAGTGCTTTCCTGTGTTTAAACATTAATGTCCGTCGTCGCAGAATAAAAAATGACTCCTGAGTGCATTCTATTATAAATTTTTGTTCTATTTCTCCCATAGGGCTCTGTTTGGGCTTACCCCCTCCACCCCCCCTCCCTACTAACTTTGCTCCGGTGCGCTAAAAGCCAAAACAAATCGTAAAGCTTCTAGGTATTTGGTTTCTTTCGTCCTTTCCGTTCTTTTAGCGAACAAATGTGAAGGGTAGCACCTTCACCGTGGTTAGGGTATCCGTCCAAATTGCGAAGGGAAGTGGGGGGTGAGTGGTTGGCCACCCAATATATTTTTATGGTGCATGTTTGAAAATATTATGCACATATGGCTCTAAAACTCTATGTTCAGTAAAAACTAGCCAATTGCCCCTCATTTCGAGCTGAAAACCGCCATGAAGATCCGATATTCCTCGGTTTTTTTTTATCGCAAAATTGGATTTTTCGCCTATTCTGTGGAAATAAACCAATTTTGCCAACTCGCAGGACTTGATGACGTCATTGGTGACGCCATACTAGGTATGGTTGGTACTTATTTTGATATCAATGGGGGAAAAGAAGACCATAGCTATCCACTGGTATTCAAAATATAATCATCGGGTGCTTTATTAACGAATTAGGTAACCACCCCTCTCCCCACCCCCTACACACCCCCCCCCCCCCGCCCTGGTAAACCGTGTACAACCAAAGCCTTGGTAAGACGAGGGTAATAATCATTTCAGTGAGGTCTAATATATATGAAAAACATTAACAACCATGCAATATCAACACTTTGAAAAAACTTGAGGCGCACTATTGTAAATTCGTTCCGCTTAGGAAATACCTTCTTGTGGCGCATGATCGTGTTGGGTCTGTCTGTCAGGCTGTGTGGGTGTGTCAACTTTTGGAATACACTTTTGGTTGGTCGACAAATTAATTAGTGCAGTGAGGCTCAGTTCATACTGATACTTGGTATGCATATACTTTGAGAAAAGGGGTCTTAGGTGGTAACCGATGAGGAGGTCAAAGTCATTGTCTCCAGGTCACTTAGGGTCATCTTGTGCAGGTGGTAGATACTGTCTAGTTAAAATTCTTGCGTTTAATCAGTGATGATCAAGTCCATACTTGGTATGCTTATATACATTGAGACAGAGGGTCTTAGGTGGTGTCACAGATGAGGTTTAGTTGGTGCACATATAGTCAAAGGTCATTCAGGGGTCACATTGGGTCCTTATATCTGGTGCATGGTATACAACTTTTGGTTAAAATGCTGTCTAAGACTTTTAGTGCAGTGAGGGATCAGTTCATACTTGGTATGCTTATCAACGGAGGACAAGGGGGTCTGATTTGGGGTCATAGATAAGCGTCAAAGTCGTAGGATCACTTCTGGTCATATCTTTGGCCATGTGTATACACTTTTGGTGCAGATGTAGCATTTTAGTACAGTGGCGGATCAAGTTCATACTTGGTATGCGTTTCTTGAGGCAAGGTCTTATGTGGGTCACAAGATGAGTGTCAACAGGTCATTCAGGGTCACTTAGGGTCATATATTTATTGGTGATGTTGGTATACACTTTTGGTTAAAATGTTTCCTTGGGATTTTAGTTACATCATAGTGCAGTTATGTCCACTGTAAACGGGCCTCGCCCTTTTGCCACCCAACCAAATCAATTGTGACATGAATCCATTCATAATTTGATCGTATGTAAATGATTCCCACTTCGCAGGGCACCACCCAATCACTGATCAATGACATCTATGGAGGAGCGATTACCCACAAACTGTGTGCATGAACATTGGCGAGAAGCCCTTTTTTACACATGTTGGAAGCCTTTTTAGACCTATTTTGGGGTCGACCCCACCCCTGTTTTCCATTTTCAAAATAGCCAGGTCTCTTAACAAAATAGATTGTTGCTTATAGAATACTTCATATGAAACATCAGGGATTCACAGTTGGGGATTGCTGTTAAACCACTAATCATTAGTACTCTTCTTCAATAGAGAATTGCTGTAACAATAATAATTCCCTTCTGCTATAAACTGGCTCGTTTTTTAATAACCACCATCTGTGATCTTTGACCTTATTGGCCGTTTCACTATCTCTATTTGATCTCATTAACCTCCATTGTCATTCAGCTTTGGCACTTGGACGTATGATTAATCCAAGTTCTATAAACAACACCCCCCCTGGTGGGATATTTTTCTTTTGGGAAACATTTCTTCTTCACCTTAAGGTACAGAAAGGTCACCTCATGTCGGAGACTGTATGCTGCATCAGAACTATGTAACTGAGTTTAGTTTTTGGTTGAAGTTTATGCACATACCTCTACGTATGACAAGGGAGTTGGATAATTAACATGATCGGATAGGGATATGCCTGGCATCTGTAAATATTAAAATTAAGTAGCATGTTTTAAGAGCATCGACCTCATTCCTTCTAAACCATTTCCAGCAAAAAACTAACTTACGTAAGCAAAGACAATATGAGCATCAGGTGATTTAGTCTGGTCTTAATTTGGTATTCTTCTCTATCCCATGCCCTCCTCCTCTACCACCCCTACTCTCCCTCCCATCTCCCACCAACCAAACCAAAACCCCCTTTCCTTCCTACCACCTCACCCACAGTTCCCCAACCCACAACCAAACTGCCAATCCACTCAGGCTTTCCCACAGCGTGCCCTACCCCTAACTCTAACTCTGCCCCACCATAACTCCACCCTCCTCCCCCACCACACCTCAATTACCATTCAATCTCTTACTACCAAACCAAGCAAAACTACCCCACACATCCTCACTCTAGCTTCCACACCCTTAACTCCCCACCCCAACTTCCCTACCCCAGCTCCCCACCAACACACTCTCTTCCAACTCTCCACGCCCAACTCCGCCTACTGACTCCCCCGTTTTTCTCAACACTACAAACCCCTAAACGGTATGCCCCACTGCCCACCCGTAACTCCTATAGGCCTACTTCCCCACCCCAACCTCCGCCTGCAATTCCTCCTCTCAACCCACCCCCAATCCCCAACCCAATCACCCAATCCCCCACCCCACTCCCTCACATGCACACATCAACTCCCCCACATGCAACTTCAACTCCCCGCCCCAACCCTCAAAACCCCAACCTAAACTTCCCAAACAAAACAACTCCTCCCCGCTCTCCATCCACCCACTCCCCCACCTAGTCGTCTGCCAATCCATCCCAATCCTAACTGTCCCACACTTAAATAAATTTGCGTACCCCAGGAATTCGTGGTTTGTAATTAAGGTTGTCCCTAACACATTGTTTCTACGGAGGTCATATAAAATTTAGCTAAATTCATCATGATGTACCACCTCACAAGTTTATTGGGATTGGCATTTTGTTGACAGTGGATTCAAACTGTTTTTTTCATCTGTAATGACCTCATTAACATCTAATGACTCATAACAGCTAATGATCATTAACAAAAAAATGCAGATTATTTGCTGTAACTGTACAGCACCAGAATTAATCACGAACTACACCCCTATCAAGTTTAAAGTTCATAAGTACTTTGGCCCTTAGTTGATAAAGTTGATTAATAACACATCATATAGACCTGGTCATAGACATGACACCCATACAATTAGTCATGTACATTGGGAAACATAAGCAACACACTATTATGGGGCCCACAATAAACAAAATTTGCCTGTTTTGCCTTTTAAAAGCAAAAACAAATTGGAAATTAACCTTAATTTGGTATCACATGATAGCCATTGTTTATTTCCCCTTTCATGTGAGCTACATTGAAGAGTGAAACCTAATGACATTTGACCAACCTTGTTTAGTTAAAAATGTTTTTTCGTTCTAATTTTCCCAAAATGGGCAAAATTGCCCGTTTTATCTCCAATCCATCAATTGGCAAATAACTCCTCAAATTGGTAGCTATTATAATTTTATTTTTTTATATAAAACCTATTTAACAAAAAATATACATTACATAGGCTGAAAATATAATTCCCTGACCTGAAAAACAGGGTTTTCTTGGGTTAAAGCGCACGGACCTGTTAAAACGTGTCTGTGTTACTGTGAAATCTTTGTGATATAATGCTCACTATGTGAGGAACATTTTGAGAAAATATCATTTAACTCCCTAAAGAGCATCTAGTATCATAAAGCCATAACAAGCACATTTTTGAAGATCGCCCCCATTTTCAAAATTGATATTTTATTTTTTTGCAACAGTTATGTTGGTACTTTCTAAGAAACTACACAATGTATGCCGCACAGAATCCTCAAAAATGTAAAAACAATCACATAACACAAAGCGATTTTGTCATAGAATGGGTCCCAATATGTAACTTAACGGCGAGCTGGAAATGCTAAGTTGATGTTTGTCCTGATGAAATAGTGCCACCCTCAAGACAATGACTTCTAATTGACTTGCCTGAACCAATAAAACAACTAATGGAGCGAAAACTCTACATGGCGCTATTCCGCTATTTCCTATTGGAAGCATTTTCCACAGCCGTTGATTATTATAGGAGATCTCCGATTTAATTATTCCTAAGTACAAAATTCCTTCCTTTGCGACACAAGACATTTTCGATCTTAACCATTCACAGTATAGTTTACTAGCCAGTTATCATTGCACCATGTAAAAAAATCCCTTCAATTTTTTTTTTGAAAAATTGGGGGCGCTCTTCAAAAATGTGCATTATGCTTAAGAGGTACAGTTTTTACATCTTTCACAATCCAATCACAAAATAACAAAAAAAGAGCAAAAAATGTCTTTGACCCTCCTAAAATTGGTATCATATGATAGATACAAGAATGTTTGCATATATGTAATGGTAAGGCTTCCAAAAAAAAACTAATCTGAACCCGGACCTTAAAACTGTAGTTTTCCTTAGATTTAAAGGTCATGACCTTTGCACCAGAATAACTTCAAAATTTGTCCATTTTTTTTTTTTTTTTTTTTTTTAATTACTTATTTGAGAACCTATTTTTTGGGAATACCATTGAACTCCCCTAAGCGCATAGTAGATGAGTATACAAACGTAATCTTCAAATTTAATTTTGCCCCAAAATAGCAAAAAATGACAAAAATGCTCTTTTTTTTGCCCAACATTTGAAAACCATTTTGCCATAATCGCCATTGAAATTGATTCACATGATAGAAAAATGTATTTTCTTCTCTTTAATACGACACCTAATTCGACAAAATGGATGCATAATATGTAAATGGTAGCCTCCTAACTAACCCCTACGACCTGAAACGTGCTTTTTTTATTTAAAGGTCATGACCTTTGACAAAGAATAACTTAAGAGGGTGTTTGTGTTTCCTTTTGAAATTCTTTATGCTATTATGGCAGTAAGGGGGCATTCTTGGAAAATACCATTAACTCCCCGAAGATCACAGTACCATGATGAGTATAAACATAATCTTCAAAATTCAATTTTGTCCAAAAATGAGCCAAAAATGCCCTTTTTTTTTTTCCCAAACTTTAACATCATTTTGGCTATAAGCCACTCGAAATTGATTTCACATGAATAGAAAAATGGGGTTATCTTTTAAAGGACACCTAATTCGACAAGAGTGGTGCATATATGTACATGTAGGCCTCCTAATCTGAACCCTGACCGGAAAAAGGCGGGTTTTTCGTGATTTAAAAAAAGGTCATTGACCTTTTCTTTGCCACAGAATTAACTTTAGAATGTCCTTGTGTATTCCTATGAATTTTTTATGGATATATGGGAGTATCTGGGGGCAGTTTTTGGGAAAATACCCAGTTAACTCCCCAAAGACCAAAATTATCTTGATGAGTAAAAACCGTAATATTCAAAATTCAACTTTTTCCCAAAATGAGCAAAAAAAATGACAAAAATATGACCTTTTTTTGCCAAAATTTGAAATTCCATTTTGCATTATATCCTCAAAATTGGTTTCACATGATTAGGAAAGAAACATTATCTCTTTACACATGATACCAAATTGAAACAAAATTAATGATTTTAGTCATAGTCAAGGATGAATATAGTGTTTTCCCATAAATTTGACCTCAGATATTGACCTCTGGAGACCTCTAAATGACCCCCTAGTTGACATCCACACAGGAGGTTACAAATTTCACAACCATCATTTTAGATGCGGCATGAAAAGCGCATTTACAGTGATATATGTTTGATTGAGTATTACCTCAGGTGTGGTAGGGGTTACTCCTTAAATAAGCCACTTTTTGCCAATTTTCAACTCTCTAGATTAGGTCTGGCATGTTATGAGACATGGTTATCTTCGCATACCTTCCCTTCCCGTACCGGAAATATAAGCTTTATTTATATTCATGAAATATGGTTTGGGTTGTTGTTATAGAGTTAGAAAGCGGTGAAAATTTTCAATGTTTATAAATAATTTTAATATTAATACATGTTTTGAAAATAGACTTACAGTATATCCCGAAGAACGTCCCTAGTGGGAACTGATGAGTCCCAGCAAAAAAAGCGAGCGGGTACTAGGTTAGGGCCCCGGTTGCGTTATTTCTTTTTGAGATCAAGGGAGAAATTTACCTTAAGGCAGGGGCCGATCCGTGATTTTTCAAAAGGCATTTAAATTGCAGTTTAGGGGACGTATAGATTAAACTATGGAAACCTAGCTTTTTTAAACGAGTTTGATGTTTGATCCGTTATTTTAAATTTAAAAAGCGAGTTTTTAAAGCACACTTTCAACCCGCGTAAAATAATGGAGGGAGAAGCGAGGTCAACAGCTCCGATTGATGCTATTAAGGATATTTAGTTAACGTTTCAAACAATTAGTGAGTAGGTAATTGTCTTTTTCGTTGAAATCTTAGGACAAAGATAGAAGCCGCTTTAATGTTCTTTTTGACGATATTTTATATTATATATGTTTCAATATCAAACGTAAATTCAGGGTGATTGGCGATAAAATACAATGTACAAAGAGAAACAATTTTTTCTTAAAAGTGTAAAATATAAAACAGCCTTACTTTTAAGGGAAGGGAAAACGAAACACGCCATTCAAAAACTAAATAAAATTCGCGTCTACATACATAGACGATTTAGTATGAGGTTTACGTCAAAAAGGTTTATTTGTCGGACTTTTAAATGCGCTTATTTCCATACAAAAATTAAAAATCGTTACCGTTAATGAGTTAATTAGTGGGTGGTCCCAGTGAACCTCAAAAGAGGTACTGGTTGGGTCTGGTAATGAATAATTAGATTAAAAAATTCGCTTTAATTTTCCTAGACGTGTATGTAGGATTAAGGTCTCAAACAGACCATTTAATAATATATTGGCCGTCTGGAGTTTTGTTTTCGCGTGTTGATTCCTGTTAGTGTAGAACATGGTTCAGAGAAAACTATTAAATGCTTTACACACTTCCAGACGACCATTCTATTTATATAATACAAAAGGGCTAGTTGATTGTGCTTTTGTTAATGAAATCGCCGTCGTACTTTAAGAAAAAATAGCACGTGCACGTCTATGGACAAAACATTTTGCTACAACAATTGATATTCAAGAATATCCGAATATTCAAAGATTCAGTGTGCAAGCATTCGTCATACACGCAGGTTTACGCGCGGGTAGCCAGAATGCGAAAGTATAAGTACTGCATAATCGAATAAAACAGAGATGGGATGAAGCAAAAACGTAACACAAAATGTATTATGACTTCGTGAAGCCACACCCTACAACGGTTTTTAATTGCACAGACAAACGAAACCGACGAGTTATTGCATATTCACACAGTGAGGTAAGCGCGTGTGGCTGATTTGACAAATGCAAGTATTAAAGGCTGGGTCTTGCGACTTGTAGTTATATATATTCCTCGTGAGGGACTATTGAGTTCATTGCTCATATCGGCACATACGCAATAATCTGGTGGGTTATTCATTCGATAATGTAGTTTTTAGATATAGCAGAATGGCAAAGCATTTGGTTGATCACATGGATCTGGTGTCTCTCATCACTTCACACCTAAGAGCTCTTGGCCCAAAGTTCATAACCAATTTTTCCCACCTCGCGTGTGAAACTTATTTCAAACCCGGGTGATGTTCAATTGGAGGGACTGTTCACCCGTTCTATAACCGAAAAACAATCCTTGTGGTGGTAGAATACGGGAAAGCCGCGTGAGTTCGTTCGAAGCGATGGTATGGATTAATTCGATTAACAATGATGTAGTACCACACATCAACTTGGTTCGGGAGATACGAACCGGACTGTGGCAATGAAGACAGGCTATGTGGGGAATGAGACAATGGCTAGCTCTGTGGGGATGCTGTGTTATCAAGAGACTTGTCACATCAAGGCGTGAAAACGAGAGGAAAGTTATAGCATTCCAGTTATAGGGCAGAGCAAGTTCATCGAGTGTGTTCGCTGCAAAGATCGGAAGGCTTTTTGCAGTGCCGTTAATTTCAATTTTGATACGAGTGACGAATCAGCGATTCTGATAGATTCCCACTTTTTCTTTATGCAATGTGCCTCCGGATAGATATTCAGGTAGATGTCATAATTGACATTTTACACACTTAATGATATATGCACGGGCTTACTCTTTGGAGTCTTATGGGATTAATGGAGCACGACAAAATCCGACAAACTGGCCGAACAATTCAACACATTGCATCGTTAAACAGTTACCTTTAAGCCATTCCCGTGTCTGGAAGCTGAATTTGCACACCATCTCAAAGAAAATTATTGGAAAATGAAAAGGTAACGGTAATTGTTGTATTTTTCCGTCATGGAACAAGGCTCCGCCTTTCCGCGCTATCAAAACCTCAAATTGACAGGACATTAATATTATGGAAGTGATGGAGGGTATCCGATGCGAAGATTTGCTGAAGGATGTCGCCGACTTATTTGTTAATTGGAGGAATATTTTTGCGATTTATAGTCAAACCGATAAAAATTTAAGACCATACAAATCAGTACCAAACAATACAGAAGTACAATCTGGGTACAGAATTGGTAATGTCCAATAAGAATGTATGCCAAATCTGGCTTCCTCATGGCAACGCCCAGCCAGGTTATTAATGCAGTCGTACGCGCTAGCCTACGCATTAAAAGGCAAGCTACAAGAAAACATGTACGGTAGTGAATTATGTCCTAAGCTTAGACGCTTCGACTACAAAAGAACCTGGTTACCTCTCAATAGTAAGGCTTTCAGTACTTAATTTCAATTTGAGCAAACGGCGAAGTTTCTGGTACATATCAATTGCCATTTTTCAACGTACGAACGGTACGTATAGCATGGTGGAAGTGGGAATCTGGAACTCGGAAAACCGTACCTCGTCTTAATGTAGATGACACAACCCTAATCTATGGGGAACTCCGGGTAATCATGTGCCGACATCCTTGTGTGCCGAAGATTGTCAGCCTGGTTACAAAGTAGTCCCGCTGAAAAGAAATGATTGTCGAGGATGCGAACGATGTTCCGACGTTACGCGATAGTCAAAAATACGAAAGCACGATTCTCTCCTTATGTAGGATTGTCCTATTACCGCTGGCATGATAATAATTTTACAACTGTTGCCAATAAAACTTAAGTTCATAGCCTCTCACAAACCCCGGTGTTTTTAAGAATTCAGCAAGTGTGCGGACTGGGAAATTCTTATTGTCCTTACTGCGATCGGACTCTTGTTAGCATTGGCAATATCCTCTCATTAAAGCAAGTAGCAGAGAACTCATCTGTATCAATAACCTGATAGGTTTTTGGCTTTCCTCCCTGTGTAGTTTGTCTACTGAGTCCTCCTTAGACCTCCATCGCTTGTGTATTTTTCATTGGCGTTTGTAATCTCCACGTCAATTTGCATTTCATTTGCTCCAATCCTCTTGCAAGTGAAATCGAATCTGGATAATTTTTAGTCCTCAAGGGCGTGATACTCGCTTGTCAAACCGCTGGAATCCAAAATTGTGATCGCTTCCACTACTAAATCATTTATAGAAGTAGTGTGTTTACAATACAATTTATTCAGCCAACATCTAAATTTGTCTAGGTTTAGTTTCCAACGTTTTTTCTTCATATTTTCCGTTTTCATTTCCTCATTAATCGGTCGCTGGGCGGGCAAACCCTCATATTTGCATCTGAACTCTAAGAGCAACCTCACATGTAGTAAAAACGGTAACTGACAAAACCCTCCATATGCAGCATTTTCATGGAGACAAAACCAAAAACCGGATAATTTGCTGTATTGCCTTGTACAATTATGTTTTTCCCCTTTATAAATATATTTATATGATTATTGCCCCCCGATTCAGAAATAAATTGCCAATGATGTACTATCCATCAAGTGAACTCTATTGCCAAATTAGCATAGGGAGTTTTAGCACCGGGCCCCCACTTTCCTACATGTGGTTTTGGGTATTTGACCTCAGGAGTTACCTATGAAGGTTATTTCCCGCCCAGCGACGCATTTTTAAATAAGATAGGTTTTGATTGCGCACTCCATGTCCGCTGCCATGTCGAATCCTGATTGTGATAAAAAACCCTAAAAAATTTTTATTTCAACAATTGGTCTTTTTCAAGAAAACAACAAATCTCCTCAAACAAGTTTCGAAAAAATAAAATCTGGGTGACATGATACAACTTCCGTGAGCAGTATCTGGATTTGAACAGGCATCTCCCCGGTACCATGTGAACTTTCGATCTGATCTCAATCAGCCTGTACTTCTTTTGGATGGTAGTCTTATATTGAGGAGGCAGTTTCAATTTTTAGCTCCAGGTAAAACCTCTATCATTGCTCTCCGTAGTACGAACTACAATAAAAAAGGAATATTGCAACTAAACCTGTAAGATTGTGAGTCCCGCCATAGCGCTATTCAATGGTTTTGTGAAGTAAAAAACATGTACGCGCCGTGTCTTGATATTTTTTATAAAGTTATGACATCAAAATTAAGATTACTACCACTACATTTCGGTACAACCGTAGTATTACAAAGTTCTGACATGTAGCAATTTTGGAGATAATGGTTTTTAACCAGATTTCCAAACCTGACTAATAATAGCTTAATTAAACCATTTTCGTTAAAAGTGCCTTTTGTTTTTCTTTTCTGGATTTAGGGCCAATATCTCAAAATGGGCAGTTAAAACCAATAAAGGTTGAAGGAGGTTAGTTTTTTAATGTGGGAATTCGAAGTTGTTACAATATGATAATCAAACGTGTTTATTCGTTTTTCCTTTCTTTCTTCTTTGTTCCTTCTTTTTTCGTCCAAAGGGTTCATAGCATGCTTTTCCATATTCAATTGCTCCACCAGCGAGACAGATGGTCTTTATTTCCGGCCCAGGGCAACATTTTTGAATCACGTCTAAGTTTTGGCTACGGATTCTACATGTCCATGGCCTACAACTAGGCGTTATTATGCATGTGTTACTTTGCCTTCAGAGCCCGTGGGAGTTCCAAGCAATTACAACGAGTCTAGGTCTTGCTGTCAGTGTTTACCTCTACTTTGACGTGTGTCTGCTGCTGTTCCTGTCTATCTAACAGCCTAACCATTTGCACCAGTAAAAAGATAGGAACGTTAATAAGTAGCTTGCTTTTTTAATACCTATCTGACGCTTTTCTGTATGTATCTACCCGAGTTCTACGCAATTCCTTTTGTTCGTGATCAGTGAGCTCCAGCGAGCTCCATGTGTCCATAGGAAAAGAACAAGTCTACATTAATAGCGGGGGACTGTAGTGTAAGAGTGTGCGCTTTCCGGATAAAATGTGATTTTTGCACACAAGTACTTTTAGCATTGATAATCCATAAAATTGATGGAAGCACTTGCCACCTCCCCTTAATGGCCCCCCCAGCTTGGGGTTTCAGGGTTATCCAGGGGTCACAAATTTAAAATGTTCTGATGTGTTAAAAAGCACACCTGGTTGGTTTGTCCCCTGGGTCGAAGGATTTCCAAAAAGGTATGTTTATACATATCTATTCTATGTCTTTATAGTTCCCGGAGTTTATGGGGTACACTGTAAAAATGCGAAAAGTCAATTTTGTTGTTGTACATGGTCAAGAAATTAAAATGCTTTGATTCAGTTAATATGTGGTGCAAATTGTGTCCCTAGCTTAAAGGATTGACATAAGAATAGTTGCCTTATCTGTTTATGCTTAGTTTTCACGTTACCAACAAATAGGTCACCAGTCAATCGAATCCAATAGCTGTAATACTGTTGACTTTAATTCGCCAGTTTGGTTATAACCATAACGTAAGACAGTCAAACTATTCCTATATTCATTCTATGAGGTAAACCAACAATTTGAACCAACATTTTACAAAAATTTGAGCACCTTTAATGTTTGAACCCTGTACAAACAAATTGCCGTTTTTTACCATTTTTAACAGTTTTTACCTCATAACTCCAAAACTATAAGTCACAAGTAGTATAAACTAATACCTTTTGAATCCTTGTAACCAGACGACAATCATGGTGTGGGTTTTCACCAAATTCGGAAACATTTTAAAAATTTTAACCCCCGTGTAACATTGTAATCCAAGCTGGGGTCATGAAAGGGGTGTGGCAATTGCTTCCATCAATTTTTTGATATCAATGTATAAAGTACTTGTGTACCAAAATTCACATTTTATCCAGATTTGCACACTCACATAGATCTGTTCACTACAGTCCCCCACTACAACCACAAATCATCCCTGCGCAAAATGTGAAGGGACCGACACTTTGACATCAAACCATGTAAAGAAAAATACGACCTTTAATTAATGTGAGAGTTCAAGCCACTATCAGGAAGGCTAAATCAAAAAAAATCGGAAAAAAAAAACAGAAACCTTAATTTGCAGGATGAAATAAGATTTAAGGACCTTTGTGTGGACCTTTGAACCCTATTTTGGGTGTAAGAGCTGTCTAATTTGAGCTATCCTTTCTTGTTGAACTGTTTGCTGACCATAGCGTCTTATTTGCAGAAGAAACAGTGGTGGGAGAATTTGAAAAAAAATGAGGTAAAGGTCACATCGGGTCCATGAATTGAGTTGAATAATGAATTACTTCATTACAATGGGTGACGCACGCCAACGTTAAATCCACGTTTCCCGTATTCCCATACCACAACACAACCATTGTGATTGAGTGAATGATACGTGTCCGCCAGCCTTTAAATTATCTAATTTTGTCATGAATAATATGCAAATCATCATTTGATCATTTTTAGTATTTGTCCTCGTTTTCCATTCTTTTTGAAAGTTTTTGTTATTATAATTGTTCGATAAATGCTGGAGGTTACACAGCGCGAAATGCAGTGACCCCTAACACCAGTCCGGCGGCATCACCATATAGCTGCTTATTTTCTTGTCGCCAAAATCTCCGCTTACTAAAGGTGGCGGAGAGAGGATTTCGAAATTATGCTTATCTATCACGAATTCCAAGTTGTTTTAAAAAACAAAAATAAGACAGCTATGATATTCCCGATAGCCCAAGTACCATTGTCTGCATGCATGGCATCAGATGTTGTTTTGGAGTACTATTTTAATGGTGAATGTAATCATTCCAAAATTGGCAATGTATCATATCATAAGACCGAAACGACCAAACCCCGCACAAACCCACCGGAATTTAATGCACATCAAATAAAACTCGATTCCTTGGATAAATACAAATTCCGTGTAGGTGAAGGGTGTGCATTGAAACATCGTTTCCCAAGTAAAATATAAAATATCCACACTTAAGGGAGGGAAAACGAACATGCCCATTCAACATAAATAAGTTCGCGTCTATATCTAGTTGTCATGGACTGTGCAGCGAGCTGTAAATGTCAGTTGTACATGTTGAACTAGCTAGGTATTTAACCCTTTCGAACCCAAATTAATTTTAGGATTCATTTTTGAACTGTCACCTAAAGACATGTCTAGTCTAGATCTCTCAGCATGGCAATTCACCTGCATTCTCCTCTCAAAACTCTTTACCTGAAGTTGTAAGGACATTATAAACTTCTAAATGAACCAACTCATCTTTTGGATTGGTTCCATATTTTGAGATACCAACATATTATCGGAATGTATTTTCAAGTTTTCTTTATATTTGCAAGAAACGCTCAGGCGTTCTATGGGTGCTCCAGGCATGACTTGTTCAGGTCTTGGCTGTTGACAAACTAGATGTTTCATATTTTATGTGGACATGTCTTTCTCTAATACTTTCACCTTCGCGTACAAAGGAACTTTATAATCTTTCAGTTTGAGTTATTCATGCAATTCTGGTTGGGTTTGTTGTTTGAGATAACAAAGTGTTGCATTTCATGTACTTTTCAGGGTGTTTGGCGATAAAATAACAATGTATCACACAAACAATTGTAAATTTTTTTAATGTATCTTGAATGCGCTCATGAATTAAAACTATATTTCGCTTTTGGTTTCGTTTTTTTTGCATAGATAAGTATAGATTAGATGATCTATATTGGCTGAGAATCTCTAATATAATGACCATTTGGACATCACACTTGTTAACAATTTGCCGCGACTTTTAAATGCGCTTCTTTTTATACAACACCTTCAGGTGATAATTTCCCTGAAAGAGGCTTGATCTTTTTCAAATATTTAACTTTTTATAAATGTTGTCACTAGAATTTTCTAAAGTGTTTTAAAACCAAGGTGTTAAATTTGTTCAATGTTGTAAATGTACCGGGTATCTAATGACCGATATACACAATTATTTTGAGTTTAATACTTCACTCACTCACTCACTCACTTTTATATAACCAAAAATGAAATCGTTACCGTTAATGAGTTAATTAGTTGGCGTCCCCAAACCTCGGTGTGTCCAAA